>JACXGM010012056.1:13549-24479 GCA_016801145.1 Umbra pygmaea
ATTCTTTGAGATAGGAATTTTGGGTTTTCATGAGCTGTATGCCAAAATCATCAGTATTAAAACAATAAATGACCTGAAATATTTCAGTTGGTGTGCAATGAATCTAAAATATATGAAAGTTTAATTTTTATCATTACATTATGGAAAATAATGAACTTTATCACAATATGCTAATTTCTTGAGAAGGACCTGTATTTTCTCAATGACTTGTGCACTATATCACATATATTTCCTCTATGATTTGTGCACTATATCACATATATTTCCTCTATTATTTGTGCACTATGTCACATATATTTCTTCTATAATTAGTGTACTATGTCACATGGATTTCCTCTATAATTTGTGTACTATGTCACATATATTCCCGCTGTAATTTGTGTACTATGTCACATATATTTTCTCTATGATTTGTGCACTATGTCACATATATTTCCTCTATTATTTGTGCACTATGTCACATATTTCCTATATGATTTGTGTACTATGTCACATATTTCCTCTATGATTTGTGTACTATGTCACATATATTTCCTCTATAATTTGTGTACTATGTCACATATATTCCCACTGTAATTTGTGTACTATGTCACATATATTCCCTCTGTAATTTGTGTACTATGTCACATATATTTCCTCTATGATTTGTGTACTATGTCACATATATTTCCTCTATGATTTGTGTACTATGTCACATACATTTCCTCTATGATTTATGTACTATGTCACATATTTCCTCTATGATTTGTGTACTATGTCACATATATTTCCTCTATGATTTATGTAGTAAGTCACATGGATTTCCTCTATAATTTGTGTACTATGTCACAAATATTTCCTCTACAATTTGTGTAGTAAGTCACATGGATTTCCTCTATAATTTGTGTACTATGTCACATATATTTCCTCTATGATTTGTGTACTATGTCACATATTTCCTCTATGATTTGTGTACCATTTCCCAAATATTTCCTCTATAATTTGTGTACTATGTCACATACATTTCCTCTATGATTTGTGTACTATGGCACATATATTTCCTATATGATTTGTTACTATGGCATATATATTTCCTCTATGATTTGTGTACTATGTCACATATATTTCCTCTATAATTTGTGTACTAGGTCACATGGATTTCCTCTATAATTTGTGTACTATGTCACATGGATTTCCTCTATGATTTGTGTACTATGTCACATATATTTCCTTTATGATTTGTGTACTATGTCACATATTTCCTCTATAATTTGTGTACTATGTCACATATATTTCCTCTATTATTTGTGTACTATGTCACATACATTTCCTCTATGATTTGTGTACTATGGCACATATATTTCCTCTATGATTTGTGTACTATGTCTCATATATTTCCTCTATGATTTGTGTACTATGTCACATATATTTCCTTTATGATTTGTGTACTATGTCACATATATTTCCTTTGTGATTTGTGCCCCATGTCACCAAAACCCCTCAAAATAAACTTGGAATTTCATAGCTAAGGTATTATAGTGATTCTACCTAAATATTATGTACATAAATTGCATATAACACATTCAGGGCAGAACAATTTAGTTAATTGCAAGTCACTGACTGCATCTTTACGGTAAGGTTTATATTCAGTGTTAGGATTTGGAAGTCAAGTTGGGGTTAAGTGTTAGGTTACAACAGTCGTAGTATGGTTTGCATCCCAAATTCGTTGTGGATAATGAAGGTGTGTTGAGATATTTCCGAGTTACATTTCTTACTGGAATTTATTTTGCAACTGCTGTCTCTGTTAAACACATTGTGTGCTCATCAGCAGTGTCTGTATCGTAGAAATGGAATGTATAGAAAGGCCATTCCAATTCAAATCAATGTAGAAGAATGGTCAGAGTGGCAGCCATTTTTATGTGTACCATTCCATTGTGAAGATCTAGCGGCCTAATTCCGCATTAAACCAATTTGCATGTTGTCACCATGACAATTAACAACAATCGCCATTTTGTTGTGTAATAATCAAATGACCACGCCAAGCAGTTTAATAGCCTTTCTATCCATTCTATTTCTATGGTCTGTACTGAGCTGCTTTCAAGCGAGATTCCATGGTTGTCTGATATCCTTGTCTTCTGCACCAGCATCCCTATGTTTGAGAAATGTCAAAGTTTGACATTTTCTGAATGTGGTTTGAGGAAAGAATAGAAAAAACAAAAATCAGGTATAACATTATACAGAAAGTAATGTGAAAGCTTTTTGTACAGCCTTCGCTTTATGTCGATTAATTAAACATTAATTAATTAAACTTTATAAATATTATAAATGTGTCCTTAAAAAAATTATCTGCCTGCCCTGGAGAAATCATTGTTTGCAACTGAGGTATGAACATTTTTGATGCCTAAAAATGCACCTCAAGTGAATGTGTGTTGTGTCTGGCGTGGATTGGTGATATAATAATTTTCACTCTTCCTCATTTAAAACATTATGACAACAGACACTACATTTGGGTGCCAATCTCATCTTAATCTTATGTTGTCTGTGTTATCGGTGTAGCCTGTTATTGACAGGTCGTATTAACATCCACCTTGAATAATAAACTTAATGAATGCAGTGGGGGTCCGCGTAGCATAGTAGGCTAACTTGCTGCCTTGCAAGACAAACTATGCCACAGTAGTCAGTGGTTCGGGTGCGACAATGGCTTCAAAGACTTCGTCCGGGCCTCCAGCATGAGGCACTGCAAATTGTCATAGCGCTGCCCAGTATTTGGGATAGACAAGTCGGATTATCTACCTTGCCACTTCGCTCTTCAGTGACCCCCTGTGGGCAGATTGGGTGTCTGTCAATTCAATCACGGAAGTATAGTTGATGAGCATAATCATCCTGTACATGAACTGACTAAAGGCGTCCGTGTTGGATGAGCAGTGTGTAAAGAATCAGCTGGCTCAGAGACATGTGGTAGGATGAACCATGTGAGGGCCCTTCACCATCCCGTGTCTGTCAGGGGGTTGTCGGAGCTGCCGATGTAGCAGGGTTAGTGGGGATTAGAACAATTGGGAGAAGAGAAATTTGGAAAAATGATAAAAAATCAACAACAAAAAACATGAATGCAAATAACAGGTTTCACAAGTAACATACTGTACAAATTAAAACAACGTACCTGTACTGTAGCCTGACCAAACATGCACAGAATAAACCAAGAAATACAATTCAGAACAGAATGCTTCAAGAATGAAGTCTGATGTAAGGCATGATGAAGAGCAATTAGCAGCAGCAGTAGATAGAAGTTTTTTCTTTCAAACAATTCCCTCGTAAGAAGTAATAGAATAGGCCTTCTTGTTGAAAGCAGAAGTTACATTGAAAAATATATCCAGCCATTTATAGTCCACATTAGATTGTCTTGCTAATGTCTCCATGGCGACGTCTGCATGGGTTCATCCATTGATTCGGTTCAATTTATTATTTTTTTAATAAAGTTTTTTTCCCACATTTTTCTTCCCACCCTTGTCAAAGTCACTCAAATCCTTATGCTTGCCCATTTTCCCGCTCCTTCATTTTGTCTTCTAATTTGGTGTGTTAGAAGAAGGAAAAATGGGCAAGCTGTGAACAAACAGGGCTAAATTGTGATGGCTTGACGACTGGGTCAGAGAATCTCCAAAACTGCAGCTCTTGTGGGGTGTTCCCGGTCTGCAGAGATCAGTACCTATCAAAAGATTTCCAAGGAAGGAAAAACAATGAAGCAGCGACAGGGTCATGGGCTGCCAAGGCTCATTGATGCATGTGGGGAGCGAAGGTTTGGCCTGCGTTGTCTGATCTAACAGACGAGCTACTGAAGCTGAAATTGCTTAAAAAGTTAATGCTGGTTCTGTCAGAACACAGTGCATTGCATTTTCTTGCAAATGGGGCTGCTGTTTTGGGGGCAAAAGTGGGACACAATATTAGGCAGGATGTCATGAAGTTACGGCTGATCGGTGTATGTTGGAGGTTACACATTTGCTTGGAATTAACAGGTGCCTGAATTGCACACAGAGTCCCTCAATCATGGTCGGAATGCTGCAACCAGGATTTGAACGCTGACCAACTTGACACAGTTGTGCATTTGTGAACATTCACCCTAGGGTTTGGCAAATAAACAAACTAGGCATTATGTTCTACCGTCAGTTATCGCACCGCCCTTTTACTCGATTTGTTAAGGTCTCTGATTATTTAGAAAGCTCCCGTCCCCTGGTCGTCTCGGTCTTAATAATAAACCAATTAAAAATATAAAATGAAAATCGGAAATTATTAAACCAAGGGTGGATAGGGAGCCACAGCTTATGCATGACTTTGATGAAACCGACCTAGGAGATCAGGTATGTTGAAGTTAATCAATTAGTGAAGTGAGGAAGGGAGCTAATAGGTCAAATTAAAAAGCTGCACACCCTGCACAACTCTCCAGGAACCAAGTTGCCTAGCTCAGCTCTGTCTTACAGTCTGCTCAGTATGTCTACACTATTCTTACGTGTACACAGTAAAAACATCTGTGTTAAATTAACACTCTCAGTGTTTATATAGGTCCAGTGGACCTACATACACACTGAAGAGTGTTCATTTAACACTTAGGGTGTTGATTTAACACTGAGGTTTTTACTGTGTACTGTGCTAGTGTTCAAGTTTTAGTTGTTTCTCTAACTTCCTAATAAGTAAATTTAAAATTAAATGTATCATAACAAAAATGTGAATTTGTATTATTATTATTTAGTTTATAGTTTATGCAACTTAGACTGAAACACTTATAGCCACCACAGATACATTTCCATAGTTATACTAGTGATTTGCTACCATGTCTGGATGTTCATTGATTGCAGACAAACTAATTTATTTCTATCTCTTTTGCATAATTGCCTTTTTCAGTTTTTCGGTGGAGCAGCAATGAGTTGGTTATATTTTTATATTGTTAATTGCTTGTCTGACATAATTTCACCCTCTTTATTTGCAAAATTGTTCAGCAACATAATGCCTGTATTGTAAAGAAAACATAAAATAATAATAATCTCAATGAAAGTAGTTAATTCCTCTTTCATTACATTGGAGGGTACGCTTCCTACTGTATATAATTCCAGTTCTTTCTCTTCTGGAGGATGAAATTTGAACTTAACCAGCTTTGTGTAGCTTGATTTAAAAGGAAGATTCCATTGTCAAGCCACCATGACTGGTTAGTTTTAATCTCTATAAAGGCAAAAAGCCCCTTTTTGAACACGGGATGAGCGTCTCACTTCCCTCAGTAGCTGGCTGGAGAGCCAGTTTGGATTTAGATATCGTTTCAGTAAAATTAAGGCTTTAAGTGAGAGGTTCAGGGCTTTAATATTCAATAGTTTTACTCTCTAGAGTCATATTCGTTATCCTTATAAACCCTTTGAACTTTATCTGGTTTGCCATTCCAGACAAAATGAAATTTAATTCTACTAGAGTTGGTAAGGATGAGAATAGATACTGTAGCTTTCCTCTGATATCACTAGAGATTTTTCCATAGATTGAGAGATTTTTCCCACCATGGTTTCAAAATCTGTTTTGAAGTGTAGATTTCAACACCAAATACATTTTTGAGATCATTTGGCAAGATAAATGTACAGTACCTTTTATCCTTTGATGCCCCAATCAGTAGTAGATTTCAAACCATAAAAACATGAATAATGATTCTAAGCCCATCACATTTAAAGAAGGAATCAAACTTGAATCATGAATGTGCATTCATTTAATTTCGCCAGGTTATTGTTTTACATCTTATCATCTCACTAAAACTGAATTAAAATAACAAACAGTACAATGAAAGAATGGAACCTTGTTTTATAACACTTGATATTTCAAACATTCTCAAGAACAATTATTATTAATGTTTTTGGCGACCAGGTATTATTACATACACATTATTAACTAGCAGATAACTAGCTAATTATCTAAGTTGGTTGCTGAGTTAATGTACACACTAATATTTCTTAATTACCGAGATCGAACTGTTATAACCAAAAACTTTTTTTTCTGTAGTGTAAGACAGTCTTACTTGAATTAATGATGAATGTGTGAATTATGGGGGTATGCTCATTATTGATATGTTTTACTATAGCTATAAATGTAAGTTATTATGATTATTAAAATATGTCATCTAGTGTTTGTCTAAATATGTGTATTTATGTTTCTATAATTTAAGGAGAATGCTTAAAACAAAAAAATTAAAGTTATTAAACTAGGCATGATGAACGTGTAGTGTTGCTATCGGTTGCTACGACAACACAAACAAACTGTTGCTAGTGCGCATGTCCATTGGGCCATTGCTATTGTTTGCTACGACAACACAAACAAACTGTTGCTAGTGGGCATGTCCATTGGGCCATTGCTATCGTTTGCTACGACAACACTAAACAAACTGTTTGCTAGTGCGCATGTCCATTGGGCCATTGCTATCGTTTGCTACGACAACACTAAACAAACTGTTGCTAGCGCGCATGTCCATTGGGCCATTGCTATCGTTTGCTACGACAACACTAAACAAACTGTTGCTAGTGCACATGTCCATTGGGCCATTGCTATTGTTTGCTACGACAACACAAACAAACTGTTGCTAGTGCGCATGTCCATTTGGCCATTGCTATCGTTTGCTACCACAACACAAACAAACTGTTGCTAGTGCGCATGTCAGACGGTTTACTAGTAGTAACACAAGTAGGAGCTTGTTGGCATTAGCTACAGTATCTACATTGGATTTTTTTGTGTATAATTGGATGAACACGACATAATATAAAAAATTAAATAAAGAAATACTCGCGGCTCAGTCCGTTCCATTTTGAGATTGGTAGGTGTTCTACTGTAGCTGTCAGTCGACTGGGTGGGAAATAGTGACTGAAAGTTGGGTTAAAGTAGACAGTGTCACTGGATGTCACTGGATGCTACTGTAGCTGAAGATCGGGATTGTCATTAGGTGTAGCATCAGTAGTAGCACAAATTAGCATCTTGTGATTGTGTAAATACTTGGAAGAACTGGACACAAAAAAATATGTATAATTGACAGAATATTGCTAAGCCCATATTATTTGGAGATAGGTAGCAGATCTAGATGTCGATCGACTTCGGAGGATTTACTGACTGATTTACTGGTCACGGTATAGTAGCAAAGTAGCTAGCTAACTATCTACCCCAAGCCATAGTCACTCTGACTAGTGAGTAGCCTTCATGGTATATCATAGGTGCTGATGTCATGTATTATTCTATGTGCATATTGTATAATAATTGCCACTTCATTTGGCAATGTATCTTTATCTTAAATAAATGTGTGTCAATGTGATTGTGTGTGTAGGGGGGGTCTCATATGCTACAGCTTTCAGCCAATCAGCATTCATCCTTCAAACCTCTTTAATAATACACTATTTGCATTGTTTAGTAGTAAAAGAACAGCTGAAGTATTACAGTGGAAGGCGCCCATCATTGTACTTGTCTCATTCTAGCCCCTAATATCCGTGGAAACCTTCAGTCGTTAACAAAGAACATTTTACTGAAAAAACACAAGTAAAGAACATTGGCAGCTGAAGTTAAAAAAATAATAGGATGTGTGCGCTAACAAGGCTTTTCAGCATTTGAAACTTGACACCTGCAACTACTCTGGGAGGAGCCTTTGTGTTGAGCTGTTTAAGGAAAGTTCAAATCCCAATAAATCCATCCAATAGTAGTAAATTTGATAAATAATATATGTCTAGCAGTTGTCAAGCTTTATCAGGTGCACAGGCCCAACATATTTTGTCGAGCCAGAGAAAACATAGCATCTAAAATGAATGCACATTCTGTGATGAAGTTCATCAACATGAAACATATAGATGAACAAATGTAAGATCAAATTCACCCTTCACCTCCTGTAACCATCATTCTAAGAATAAACAACCCATCTGACCGTCAGTCATTCTGTGCAGATGGGTTTCAAACCGCTGTACACCTGCTGGCAGCCGGTTTTTCGCAGTGACGTTCAATCAAATCTAGTCTGGGTAATGAGGAAATATAAATAACCTAATTAGAGCCGGAGGGTCGGGTGTATGCCCCCCTGATTACGCAGCCTCCACCTGTCAAGTGTGTTTACCACATCCCTTCGTTAATGCAGCTCTCGCCATCCCAACTGCCATGAATCAGGAAGTCACGGGACGCCCCAGGAAGTAATGAGCCCCCTATTAGGAAGCTTGGAGCTGCTAATTCAATCCTCGTTCCCATCGGCTCCACTACCACCTCTGTTTCATTCTGCACACTTTTAATCATCACATCTCCATCCGAGCGCCTTCGGATCAGGTGTGTCTAAATCTCGGTGTTTATCGGCGAGCGCCATCAACAGTTTATCAGTTGAGGCATATAGAGCTGTCAAAGCGCGGGTTGTGATGTGTGTCGTGGCGGAATGGCAGGAATAACCTCACGGCTGCGGTGTAATTGTTCTTCAGTTGTACAGCTGGCCCGTGTATTGTAGCGTTAATAGCAGAGCCAATTCAGCCGGCCCATGTCTTCTAGCATGCACGCTGAATTTGGTAACCGCACCAATGCTTATGAATGAGAGCATGCTGCACTGGAAGTTATGCTGGGAAACGGAGCCATCCGTGTTCACTGGCATGGATATTCCACCTCAATTTCTCCCACTACTGTCTCCAGGGTGACGTCTGCACATCTCTTGCATGGGTGTATGCATCTGGACATTTTGGCTGAATGGGAGGGCGAAGGAACGGATGGTCGGGCAGATAATTGGCTAATCAAAACCCTGTGAGGAGAACAGACACCTGATTGGCCTGAGTTTGCTAGAGGTAGAGAGAGAGAATGTGATACATGTTAGCTAGATTGAAAGAGAGGATAGATAAATTATATATATTTTGATAAATACAGATAAATGATAGATTATGGATAAATGAATGATAATACAGAGATTGATACATATGGGGGATCATTTAAAATAAAACCCTGAATAAATGAGTGGAAAAATGAGAAAAGAAAATCCCATTGTAGGACTTTTTATGAATTTATTGGTAAATTATGGTGGAAAATAAGTATTTGGTCACCTACAAACAAGCAAGATTTCTGGGTCTCACAGACCTGTAACTCCTTTAAGAGGCTCCTCTATCCTCCACTCATTACCTGTGTTAATGGCACCTGTTTGGCTCCACACAAGATCTCACCCCGTGGGTGATTGATCACAAGAACGGTGAGCAAAAATACCAGAACCACACGGGGGGACCTAGTGAATGACCTACAGAGAACTGGGACCAAAGTAACAAAGGCTACCATCAGTAACACACTACACTGCCAAGGACTCAAATCCTGCAGTGCCAGACGTGTCCCCCTGCTTAAGCCAGTACATGTCCAGGCCCGTCTAAGGTTTGCTAGAGAGCATTTGGATGATCCAGAAGAGGATTGGGAGAATGTCATATGGTCAGATGAAACCAAAATATAACTTTTTGGTAAAAACTCAACTTGTTGTGTTTGGGGGAGAAAGAATAATGAGTTGCATCCAAAGAACACCATACCTACTGTGAAGCATGGGGGTGGAAACATGATGCTTTGGGCTTGTTTTTTTGCAAAGGGACCAGGACGACTGAGCCGTGTATAGGAAAGTATGAATGGGGCCATGTATCGTGAGATTTTGAGTGAAAACCTCCTTCCATCAGCAAGGGTATTGAAAATGAAACGTGGCTGGGTCTTTCAGAATGACAATGATCCCAAACACACCGACCGGGCAACGAAGGAGTGGCTTCGTCAGAAGCATTTCAAGGTCCTGGAATGGCCTAGCCAGTCACCAGATCTCAACCCCATAGAAAATCTTTGGAGGGAGTTGAAAGTCTGTGTTGCCCAGTGACAGCCCCAAAACATCACTGCTCTAGAGGAGATCTGCATGGAGGAATGGGCCAAAATACCAGCAACAGTGTGTGAAAACCTTGTGAAGACTTACAGTAAACGTTTGACCTCTGTCATTGCCAACAAAGGGTATATAACAAAGTATTGAGATTAACATTTGTTATTGACCAAATGCTTATTTTCCACCATAATTTACCAATAAGTTCATTAAAAACCGTACAATGCAATTTTCTTGATTTTTTTTCTAATTTTGTCTCTAATAGTTGAAGTGTACCTATGAAGAAAATTACAGGCCTCTCTCATCTTTTTAAGTGGAAGAACTTGCACAATTGGTGGCTGACTAAATACTTTTTTGCCCCACTGTAATACAAATGCTGTGGGGGGCATTTTCCTGGGATGGATTTGGTCCATATTAATGGGCCCTGCTAATCGTTACAAAGTTATTCTGAGTGATCACCTTTATCCCATGGTGAAACACTGATATCCTGATGAGAGGGGGCTCCTCCAGGATGATAACAACCCCATCAACAGAGCATGAGGGGTCACTGAATGGGGTTGATGAGTATGAACATGATATAAATCATATACTGTGGCCTGTCACCAGATCTCAACCCAGTCAAACACCTACTGTATGGGAGATTTTGGATCAACGTGTTAGCCAACACCTTCACCAAAAATCAAATGTTGGAATCTCTGTTGGAATAATGTTGTTCCATCTCTCCAGTAGAGTTCCAGAGACTCGTAGAATCCAAGCCGAGGCTCATTGAAGCTGTTCTGGAGGCTTGTGGTGGCCCAACACTTTATGGTGTTTTTTCCTTTAATTGGTCACCAGTCTGTAGATACAGTAGATGAAGGGAACTCAGACATTAAGGTAAAAGGGAATTGGAGGTATGGAGTAACAAACACATTGAAAACACATGGTTCTGGAAATGTGTATTAGTATTCAATTCCAGTGGACCTTTGTTAATGTATGATAGCTACCGTTAGAAGGGTTTGGGTGGCTAGCCAGTGTTTTTTTTTGCATACATACACAGTGTGCTTAGTGCATCAGGTATAAGCTCACATTCTACAGTCAGTGGTCTACAGCATACAGTACATACAC
>JACXGM010012057.1:0-24376 GCA_016801145.1 Umbra pygmaea
ATTTAATGTACCTAAACAACAATCAATAATAATCACATTTCTCTCTCATATTTTTCCCCATATTGTTAATAAACAAATAGACATCTTATGTTTATTTGTCTTGTATTTTTTTTTGCTGATCCGAAAAATGATCCGATCCGTGACTCTGATCCGAGGATCGATCCGATCCGTGAGTTTTTTGATCCGTTGCACCCCTAGAGAGTATACTAATTGGATCCACCAATGCCTGCGCAGAATCAGAAAGAGATTTAATGCCAAGTAAGTTTTACCAAACAAGATTTTCTATCTGCTCCGTTGGTGCATTAGTTTGTACAGAAATGACAGAAATCTTTATTTTTTAAGGTGCAGGATATGAGCTGAATGTGAACTGGACATTTACATTATATGAACAGGTATATACAGTATACATATATACACCAGGGATGTAGTGAGAGAAAAATTTGTCCTGGGACTTTGCGATGGAGCGACCGTTGGGGGGGGGGCGGGGGGCACACGCATTCTGTATTTGTCACTCACCGTGTCCGTCACTCACCCTCTCGGTTTCTCCGTTGCTCATCTAAATATAGGGATCACCAAGGAGGTCTCTCAATTAAATTTTGGGTGCTGCAGCCAGGAATGTAAATGACCGACCGGCCGTCAAAATGAAATATGAAAATGAAATATGAAAATGAAATATGAAAATGAAATATACATGTCCCGATGTCCAGTCTGTCCCTGATATATACCAAAACACTGCCCAAAATCTACTCTGGCATTTATGCAGCACTGATGTTTAGCAAGGAGGAATGGTCCAAAATACCTTCATCCAGAATCCAGACACTCATTACAGGCTATAGGAAGCGTCTAGAGGCTGTTGTTTCTGCTAAACGAGGCTCAACTAAATATGGATGTGAAATATCTGTTGGGGTGCCCAAATCTATGCACCCGTCTAATTTTGTTTTGATGCATATTGCATATTTTCTGTTAATCCCAAAAAACCTAATTTCACCACTGAAATATTACTGTGATTACGTTATTTAATAGATCAAAATTAAGTGCTGATCCAAACACACAGAGTACAGTATACTATAAACATCTTTTAAGCTTTTACTACAGAATGTCAATATATATGGAGAGAGTATATGAACTATATAATGTATGCATTATAATATACAGGTAGTGTAACAGTATAATGTTAACAACAGTAAAATGTAAAACATTTTTTAAATTTTTAAGGTTTAAAAAACCATACAGGATGTGAGTGGACTATGTCCTCAACAATGGGGGGCTGGAGGACTGAGCCAGTGGGCTGCTGTAGATGGCTGGACACGAAGGCAATATGGATATTGTCAGGACTGTGCCTTTGTATTTAATATCTGCAGGTGGTTCAGGTCATTTGCAAATGTAGATTTGAGGGTGATTGATGGAGCTGTTTTTTTGGCTTATAGTTGGTGATCTGTTGTAGGCTTCTCCAAATAGTAGCAGGGTAATTGGATGATAACTGTTGTTGTAATTTCTCTGTATACATTCCCTTGGCTTCCTTTACTGCTTTTCCATTCCATCTTTGTCCGCACTCTCAAACGCTTCCTCTTTTGCCAAACTCAGATGTCTGAGCTTATTCGTGAACCAGGGATTGTCATGGGTGTAACTCCCCCTCGTCCATGTCAGTATACAGCTGTCCTCTGAGAAACTGATATAAGACTTTACTACGTGAAAATGTCCTAATCAATCAATGCAGTCCAGACGCATGCAGAGCCTGTTGCTTCGCTCTTCACAACAGGCTTTACCAGTTTTAGTTTTTACCTGTATGTGGGTATCAGGTAGACCATGAGACTCAGAGCAGCATAGGGCATGTTGTGATATACATTGTTGATTGTAGTGTCACAGTGATCCAGAGTGTTTTCTTGGTCGGGATTTTAATAGAGTGTTTATATTGGAAGTTTGTGGCTTAGATTACCTTTGTTAAAGTTGCCCAGTACAATAACTAAGGAGTCCGAGTATGACCACTCCTTTCAAGTGTCTGGTCAGCTAGCTGCTATAGTGCTTCATGCACGTCAGTGCTCCATGGAATGTAACACAGATCAGAATAAATTGTTGTTGATTCTGCCGTTGATTCTGCCGTTGTTGATGTAGAAACATATTCCTCCTCCTTTTGTTTTGCCCAAGAAATCTTTTTCCCAGTCCACAAGAAAGACTGTAAAACCAGGCAATTAAAGAAACACAAAGCAAAAAAACAGGAAAGGTCTTTGTTTCTCCCAGTTTATTGCTGAGTGATTGCACATTTGCAAGGAATAAGCCAGGTAGCAGAGTCCGTTGACCACGGTTCCTTGAGTGTATCAGCGCACCAGCTCCTTTACCTCTTAGGCGTTTCACAACTTGGTCAAGTGCAGTAGTACCTATGAACAGAATGTCCAGAAATGCCATGGAAGTTACAAAAAACTTGGGAATAAATCCACATGGGGTTGATTCCCTGATCTTCATAATCCCTTCTCTTGTGAAAACAATTTTTTTTACAAAGAACTGATTTAACAGTGAAAATAAGACAAAAAGTTGCACACCAACACACTGAGGCAACCATACGCAGTGCCATCAGGATAGAACAAAGAGTATATTTGATTGTTATACATTACGTATAATGATAGAGGTGCAAAAACATATTCACAACAGACCTGCCTGAATAAACAGCTAGATTGCAATGTGACAAGTAAACATATAGCAACTGGATTGGAGTCCTTTAAACAGCTGCCCTAGTCTGGAGGCCCACACTCTGTTGCTCTCTCTCATTGACATTCTCTTTCTCCAATAGAGTTTAAATTATAAAGAATGTGAGAATGTTTCCTTCCATTATATACCTTGTTATAATGCCCTATTAGGTAAAACTTTAGAATAGGTGCCATTTATAAAGATTCAATAAAGGTTTTATAATAACACTATTAAGAATTATTTAAGCATTTGTAAATGCATTATAAACCCTCTGTAAGCACATTCATCAAAAAAGTGAAAAAGCGGGTCAGTGGTTGCCAAATAGGGTGCCACAATTTATTTTTTCTTATCTTTTATTTATTCAGTGTTTCCTAGAGGATCTGTTGTGCCTGCGACAACTGGCCAAATGTACATGAAGCCTGCAAGCTGCCATTTTCCATCTTTAGCAGACAAGACAGAAAAGGTTAGCTATAAGCCACGCGACCAACATTTATCACATAAGATGTAAATGTTGTGTCCCAAAAGCCATTGGGCTGCAGGGGATTTGTGTTTTCTCTGAGAAAGAACATTTTATTTTCACACATTTACTCATTATTTCACAAAGTTCTGTCTTAGCCCATTGGACAGAAAAAAGCCATTACTTCATCTTATGTTGCAATCCTGCCAGTGCAGCTCTGATCTCCCTTGGTGAGAGAGCTGCTTGATGACAGTGACATTCAAGTTATTACTTAAAGTGATTTAGGAACATAGGCAAATTATAGAACTTTGTCGGTATTCCCCTTTAATCATTTATAATTGCAGTTACAAATGCTTATAAGAATGACACTTATTTACCTCATTTTAATGGTTTTAGTTGAACCATGTTTATTTGTGGTTATTTCTCGTTTAATTGTGATGTCGTGATGCTTTTATTTTTACATTCAACTATTTATCTAATTACTCATACCTCCACACACTTTTGAGTAATGGTGCATGCTTATTAAACTAATATGAATTAATATGTACGTACACACCATTAGTGTTCAGTGTGCAGTTCACAAGGTCACTTTACAGATTTCTACTTCATGTCAGTCAATGAGAACCTGGAACTGAACATGCAGCAGAGAAAAAAGAATAGCTGTGATATGAAAAATGGTGAGGAACATGCAGGACATGGTCATGGAGGAGTCACACTGTTAGGTCAAGGAATTCTCAACAGAAGCTGCAGAAGAACTTGGAGTGTATGTGTTGCTGGTGGCAGGTTGGTCCAGCAGGAATGATAGAATAAGACAAAAATCAGGAGGTAATAAGAGGGTAAAAAGAGGTCAGGCAAGGGCGGAGACATTCTGGGGAGCTGGGTTGGGAGGCCTGGGAGCCATGCTGGGCAGCTGGGAAGCCTCCTAGACCTGCTATTGAGAATCTTATACCATATCAAAGGCCCACAGTATGACCCTCCTGCATGTTTCTCACCCTTTTAGGTTTTTATTTTCATATCACAGAAATTCTTCATCGCCCTCAGGGATGTTTGGTTCCAGGTTCTCATTGACTTTGAGATGAAGTAGTCTTGTAAAAAAAGTGACCTTGTGAACTGCACCTGTTCTGACTTAAAATAATAGACTAAAGGCCTGGTGGCATTATTGTACACAATAAAACAAGTTTTCCATGCATTTATAACTGGTAAATGGCATGCCACTTTAGAATAGGTTAGCCTTTTCCAAATCTTCTAAAGGCTTTGTAATGCATTTTTTAATGGTAATTCAGACATCACTTTAAAATAAGGTATCCTTTCATGTGATATATAGGTTTATAACACACCTTATTCTAAAGTGTTTACAACTCATTTTAAATGGTAATTGGCATGTCACTTTAGAATAAGGTATTCTGGGGGTCCACGTGGCATATTGGGCAAAGTTATGCATTGCAGGACAGTCTACATTACGACGGTCAGTGGTCCGAGCCTGACCATGGGTTCTCTGACTTTCGCCAGACCTCCTGCACAAGGCAGCGCAAATTGTCATAGCACTGCCCAGGATTTGGGTTGGATAAATCAGAATATCTATCCTGCAACGTCGCTCTCCAGCGACTCCTTGTGTGCATATTGGGTGCCTGTAACTTCAATCACGGAAGTTCAGTTGGTGAATGTAATCATCCCATGCATGATCTAAGTAAAGGCTTCTGTATTGGATGAACAGTGCGAAAAGAATCGGCGGCTTGGCGACATGTAGTTGGATGGCCATCCCACGTGCCCCTGGCCATCCCACAGATCTTTCCAAGGAGTTGCGGAGCTGCCGACAAGGCAGGGTTAGTGGGAATTGGGAAGTGTAAAAAACGGTCTCCTTTCAGGTCTCATAAAATTTTATACCTAATATACATTAAAGATGTGCTTAAGGTTACAATAAAAGAACACATGCAGATGTTAAAGTGCACTCAGATATATCACAGTGATTGGGTTCTTATGACTGCAAGTATATGAGTACATTGGACACCAGAATGAGAAGACTGATCTCCAACAGTATGTCCATGTACAACTTAATGTCAGAGCATTTACTAAACATGCATCATTACTCAAAACTGTGTGGAGATATGAATAATCAGATAAAGAGTTGAATGTAAAAAAAAAGCACAACAACATTACAATTAAAAGTGGAGAAATAATACAAATAACTATGGTTCGACTGCAACTATTAAAATAAGATAAATAAGTCACATTCTTATAAGCATTTGGAACTGCATCTTTAAATGTTTAATAACTGAAAGATAAGAAAATGTATATTTTGTATATGTTATGTATATTGGCATCCTATTTGGCAATCACTGACCCACTTTTCCACTTTTTTTACAAATGTGCTTACAGAGGGTAAATAATGCATTTCAAATGCTTAAATAATGTTTAAGAGTGTTACTATAAGCCCTTTATAGACCTTTTATAAAGTGTACCTTATTCTAAAGTGTTACCGTAATATCATATTACTGACACAGTACATGTATTTGATTGAACAAATGTTAGAGATGTTTGTGTTGAGATATCTTCTTCACACAACTCATTCTTAACAACTTCTATTCCTGTACGTTATCATAAACACATTTTCTTAGCAGTAGTACCTCACGTATGCTTGAATTTAAGAAATGTCATTATTGCTCTCATTAATTCACAAGAAATAAATGAATGCAGTAAAGTGTACAAGTGTTTTCTGAAGAATATTGAGTGCAAATGAAGTGTGTGTGTGAGCTGGAGTTTATCTACTGCCTCACAGTGTTGCTGGATTGTTATGCTCAAGAGAAGGAGAGATTCAGAATGAATGATGGGAGAGATAAAGAGGTTTGTTTAGAATTAAAGGTACCTTTAATAAGTGCCCTGGCTAGCTGTGTGCCTCTTTGTCCGGGTGGGGACCATGAGGCTCGTCAGCTTAAGTGCATGCAGAGCTGCCTGTTCCGTTGTGATCTTTAATGAATTTCTTAATGAATTTGTGTCCTGTGCAATGAACAAGGTGCAGTACAGTACTTGGGTTTGGTCAGGGGCGTAGCACAAGATCCTGGGCCCCATGCATAGCCAGTCCTTATGGGCCCCCATGTTATACATATAAAATATATTCCAGACTTTTCAAGGGCCCTCTCTCCCCTTGGGCCCTGGTAATCAGTATTGTTTTTACCCCAAGTCTGACGCCCCTGGGTTTGGTCAAGGAGAGAGTCAGTTGTCAAGTTTTAAGTTGTGAATTAGAGAGGAAATGCCATGTGTCTGTGATTTGTTAATATACATGTAATGCAAAAGTCATCTCACATGGGAATATGTGGGTGACATGCATTGTACTGTAGACTGGTATAAATATGCTACAGTATGTGGGCTGTGAATTGTGTTTTTCTTTGACAAAACTGGATTAAAGTTGTTTGCTGTTATTGTACTCCGACATGAATGCTAATTAATGTTGCAAGAGAGCAGTATTTCAGAAGTAATCTAATGCTTTGCACTTTATCAAAGTAGATAACAAGAACAACAAAATATTGTCTTTGGCTTGCACTGTTTCAAGTAATAAAAATCATTGGTTTCTGCTAATGAGTTCTGTGTTGATGCAGGGTGCAAGTTTTCCAGTGGCTTTGGAGATATATAAAATTACCCAGTACTACACTTTTGACCCTGACTTCAGCCCTGTGACAATGTCCGACTTCTTTATAATTACAAAAATGAAAGCTCAACCACATAACTTTCAAGATCCGTAAATACTTCAGCTTCACTTTCCCACTTGTTTAAAAGTATGGTGCTAGATTGGGGCCATTGTTTTGAGGATTTGTAAAACAAAGTTGTAAATGAAAATAAATTGTAATTGAAACATGAGTTAAGCATGCTGAAACCCCTAAGAAATAGTTTTCAAACTTAATTCAAATATTAAAAAATAATATTTTTTCAAATATTATTTTATTTTTAACCCATTAAAAAAAGTATGTCATTGAAACCATGCCACTTTTTCAGAGAAACCCAGAACGTAACCTATTCAATACAAGTTTGCAAAAACTTGATTTTAGTTTAATGTGCTGGTAACTTGGTTGTCCTCCCCAGGGGGGCATGATTAGAAGTGTTTCCAGCCCCTAATTTCAATACATGGCTTTGAATTTGCATTTGACAGATAATGTAGAAGAACAATATTTTCTTTCATTTTGTGCCAGATTAATTATGTAATGATATTTTAAATCAATTTTACATATTCACAAATTTCAAAGTCATTCCTTTAAAAAAATATCAACCATATGTATCTCTTTACTTTAGGTCCATCCAGTATGAGGTTAAAATCGGGTATGTTTTCTAGGTGGAAATTGATTTTCAGGGCCTGCTCCTTAACAGGTTCAAAAAAATACTGACGGGACACAGACATAGAGAAAGAGCACAGACATTCTGCTGAATACTGACAGGACACACATAGAGAAAGAGCACAGACATTCTGCTGAATACTGACAGGACACACATAGAGAAAGAGCACAGGCATTCTGCTGAATACTGACAGGACACACATAGAGAAAGAGCACAGACATTCTGCTGAATACTGACAGGACACACATAGAGAAAGAGCACAGACATTCTGCTGAATACTGACAGGACACACACAGAGAAAGAGCACAGACATTCTGCTGAGCCTGGGCTCAAACCCCCGTTGCCATGTTTAGATCAAAGTTGGGAGCTTAGGTCTTGTCCACACGCACATGGGTATCTTTGTAAACTGGGTTTTTCTTTCTTTGTTTATTAAAAAAGCTCGTCCACACAAGCACAGTTGAAAAAATTCTCTGTCCACATGAAAACGCATAAACGCCCAATCACGCGTTGTCAAGAGCATGCCAAACCAACAGGTGAATATTTAACCCTAAACGTAAAGCCACGTTAGCCAATCAGAAGCCTGAAAAAGGGTTATTACCTGTTACGGTAGGTCTCATCCAAAACCAGCAAGGTCTGTGTCGTGGGAGCGTAGCGTAGTCATAAGCAGTGACCTAAGTAGTATTGCATTCTGACGACTCTGTTCAGCAATATAATGTGATAACTGTGCATGTATGGGTATATATGTTATGTGCCCTGTTAGCACAGTTATTAGCAGCAATATTTTGGCTACGTCCGCTACTGCACAGACTTTTTATAATTTCATTTTTTATAATAATTAGTGCCGCACAATCTGACATCAAACAAAGGAGATAACAGCGCACACTTGGATGTCACAAGCCAAAATCTTTGGTTTCACCATCTATATGACAACACTGTAACCAGAGTTTCTAAAAAACTTCACCCTGGCTGGAGTTTTCAAAAAAGCTTGGTTTCAGTGACCTGACACAGCGTTTTTGTGTGAAGAACGTAGAAAAAACGTAGAAAAAAATGTGGTTTTGAAAATACCTGTGTTTGTGTGAGCAGGCCTTAGACTACTACCCTAACTCCAGCACAACATTTGTTTATATTACTTTTATTTATGTGTGAGGTTCCCATCATACCTATGGGTAAAATCAACAGCATAACCTTCACAACAGTAACATTTGTAGCAGCATTTGTGAACATGGGACATGTGTTTTTTATTGACATGTTTTGTAAGAACCTATGATAATTAGAGCATTTGGAGCCTTTCCTGTTTGTTGTATGAGTTAAGTGTTTTATATTGCCTATCACAGTCACTGATTTTGTGAGCATTCATGAAAGAGACACAAAAGGTAAGTTATCCCCTGTTGTCTTCTGTCCAATTTCACTTTACTTGTGACTGTTCATATTTAGTTACTGTTGGTACTCACCCTGCCAAGCTGTTAGTGTGCAGCTGTTATCTTTCCATCATTCCTTACAGCCATCCAGATGAAGTGAAGCTTTTTGGTCATCCTCCATGATGGGTTGACCTAAGGTTGGGCTAGAAATTTGCATTGTACCTGGTATTTAACAAACTGACTGCTAAATGACAAGTCATTTTTTGCAATAAAATGTTAACATACTGGTCCAACACTATTCAGTTCCCAGGTAACCTTAAATGGACATTAAAATGTAGGGATGCAATGATTGTTCATTTTCAATTGGTGTAAGATTAAGATACAAAGTATAGCATTTGTCTGTTTCTCAAATTACGGTTACATGAGGAGGACAGTACATTAGCCCTTAACATTATTATCTGAAAACACATCATTTAAAATTATTTAAATGTCTCAAAATGTACTCTCCTGTCAACAACAAAAAAATAATAATTCTGCAGCACAGGTACTGACTAAGACCAGCTTGAAATTACACATTTTTATTTGCACACATCACACCCATTTTCTTTGCACTGGTTACCTACTGTATGAATTTGTTTATTGATTGTAAGGTTCTAAATTCATAAATGAGTTTCCACCTCATCAAGGTCAGTATTTTTTCTGTACACTCATGCCATGTAAAAATATGATTCAGAGATGAATATGAACCAAGAATATAGACCAGCAGAGACATATGTGTTGGAATATTTGTCTCAAAGTGTGTTTCTTTTTGATCAGCTGTTACCTGTTGAATTAATTGTTAACACATAGAAGATCTGTGGAGGTGTCACAAACTGGAAAGCAGGAAAGAAATGCAGGTAACCGAGGTTTATTACTCCAAAGGAAAGTCTTCAGGTAGGGAATAAAAACAACAGAGAATAAAGCAGATTTGTATATAACTTAGAGATTCCAGGAAAACATAGCAGTAACAGGCAATAATACTCGACAGTGAGTAACAAAAAACAATGCTTATGTACATAGACAGGGCTGTCTAATAAGGCATAACTGAAAGCACCTGTGTGCGTAAAGGTAGACATAGAGAAAACTAGAGTGGTGCAACACCAAATAACCTCCAACATACTAAGGAGAACACAAAGAAGAAATGAAGAAGGCTAAACACTAATATTCAAGAGACCCAGAGCGTTGCCGACGGCCTGGGACAAGGCAGGTGCGACAGAAGGGTGTCATCTCAGTTCCATCTATTGTTTTTGTCTTTGAAACATTTGTTGCAACAGCCGGAAATAGGTGACAATATTTACTTAGATTAATCTATGAATCGTGTTGTCATATTTTGACGTTACTTTCCCGGCACTGTAAATACAGCCTGATTGATAGTGATTGTTCCTTAACACAACTGTAGAATTTACAGTATAAAAGGCTCATTCTTAAATCCTGTTGGTTTCAATTGTCATCAAAGATAAAAAACGATCTAATTCCATCATCATCAAAGGCTTGCTGATCTAGACTCCCCCCCCCCCCCTTAGTGCCTCTATATTATTTCACCTGGTAAAATGGCAAGATAGTAGACTCCTTTATTGGCACAAATATTTGTGGAAATCAGAGTAGACACAAGAACATGACAGGGAATAGTTTATCATCGGTGGACAAAAGTCAAAACCCTTGGAATGATCCTTGGCCTAGAAAGAGGCTTTATGGGAATGGGATTGATCATAGTGGTGCTTGGCAGCATCCCACACTGTGGACCTGACACAGTAAGAGGGGTGACAAGGGCTCTTCCCGAGGGGACAAGATTGACAGCACAGCCCAACACGAAAAGCATTAGCTGGAAAAAGTTCTAGGCCAAGAATGTATTCCTCTGCTATTGGCTGCCGTCTTTTCAAGTGCAAACTTGCAGGCATATTTGCCTGTGCTCTAACTGATAGTGACTGCTCTTTAAAATTATCTGGAGGGCCCTAAACCCTTGTTAAGAACATCTGTTTTGATTATATCACAGAGTGTGTACCTGATGATTTAGGCGAAAATTCACTAATTAAGTTGCTGGCTGAACATATCCGTTGGATGAAGAAATGTATTGACATGGATTATCTTGGAAAAGCTTCAATACACATAATTCATTTGGAGAAAAGAATAGAGGACAGTTCTGGAGGTTTTTAACATTGTCATTAGCTAGGTATGACTTCTGATTACTGTATTATTTCCTTGCAATTGATTTTCCTATGATAACTGTACACCAAAGGAAATTGTTAATAAAAAACAGTGTTAGTACAATTGATATTTCTTGGCAAATGGCAGCAATGCACCAATTTTATTTAACCTTTTTGGTTTTGTTTTAAACAGGGAAACACATTTAGACATACCAGAATGTCTCAATCAAATGTGTTCCCTGGTAACACAACCATAAAAAAGGCATACAAAATACATACACATTAATTTAAAACAAACACATTAATCACAATAGAAATCCTTGTACGGTACAAGAAACCGACCTTTGGGCACTAAGGCATCTACCAAGCTCAGTGTTTACCAATGAAGTCAGTAATGTTAATCAACGTTGGACGCCTCTGGAGAAAGGATTTGTAAACAAACAAAAAATATTGCAGTAGTTTATGGGAATTTAAAGAGATCCACCCAACTGTAAAGGATGCAGTGAAGAGTATTAAAGCTGTCAGTGATAAAGCAAAGGGCACTATGATAAACATATTTAAGGGATTTTGTATCTGTAAAGTTACATATGACCAGAAAAACAAACTAAAATGATTGGAAACAAGCATCAAGCTCATCATGCACTTTTACTACCAAAGGAAATACCATATAAAATAATTTATTTCATTTGCGACCTAACACATTGCATGTTGAATTGTAGTCAAATGATCACAGAATATATAATCATGGGACTCACATATGTACTGACATGGTATCTGTTTCACTAGTTTAACAGTCACGTTAAGACATTTAGACTGCCATTTGTAATATTATTATACATTTCATAGACGCAGAAACATCACTATGGAATACCAAATTAGTCTGTGTGATGACCACTGACCGAAGCAATAAATCATTACATACATAAATATACTTTTGATTACTGTGTTGATCACAGATTCCCCTTGGCTGTCTGGGATTCGAACCAGGGTCCTTGACATTCGACAGATGCCATAAACACTATGCCACCTTGCCTCCCACATGATGAATACATAAATTAGTTTGGTAACACTTTAATTTGAGAGTCCAAAAAGTGTATCTGTAGATGCTCTACAGATAATCTGCAGAATATCAACAACATTCTAACAAAATATATACTAACCCTAATCCTAACCTTAACCCTTCCCCCAATGTTAAGCCTAACCTTAACCAATACCCTAAAACATATTCTAAACTTACCCCTACCCTTAAACTACACAATTACAGTGCCCTGCGAAAGTATTCGGCCCTCTTGAACTTTTCGACCTTCTGCCACATTTCAGGCTTCAAACATAAAGATATGAAACTGTAATTTTTTTATGAAGAATCAACAACTAGTGGGACACAATCATGAAGTGGAACGAAATTTGTTGGATATTTCAAACTTTTTTAACAAAAAAAAACTGAAAAATTGGGCGTGCAAAATTATCCAGCCCCCTTAAGTTAATACTTTGTAGCACCAGCTTTTGCTGCGATTACAGCTGTAAGTCGCTTGGGGTATGTCTCTATCAGTTTTGCACATCAAGAGACTAAAATGTTTGCCCATTCCTCCTTGCAAAACAGCTCGAGCTCAGTGAGAGCTGTTTGTGAACAGCAGTTTTCAGTTCTTTCCACAGATTCTCGATTGGATTCAGGCCTGGACTTTGACTTGGCCTAATACCTGGATATGTTTACTGAGGTTTAATACTCAAAAACAGAGCAAGGTTGCACACCTAATTACACTGGACGGAATATAATTGAACACCAATATAAATTTATTCACATGGAGGCAATTGATAAAAATATATGTATAAGTTGCTTACGCTGCAAGCCTTCATCAGAGCATACTGATGAATATGTTTATTTGTGAACCAATCCATTGTAGATTTTGCTTTATGTTTTGGATCATTGTCTTGTTGGAAGACAAATCTCCATCCCAGTCTCAGGTCTTTTGCAGCCTCCATCATTCTTCCAGAATGGTCCTGTATTTGGCTTCATCTATCTTCCCATCAATTTTAGCCATCTTCCTGTCCCTGCTGAAGAAAAGCAGGCCCAAACCATGATGCTGCCACCACCATGTTTGACAGTGGGAATGGTGTGTCCAGGGTGATGAGCTGTGTTGCTTATACGCCAAACATAACGTTTTGCATTGTTGCCAAAAAGTTCGATTTTGTTAGACATCTGACCAGAGCACCAGTGTCTCCCTGGTGGCTTGTGGCAAACTTTAAACAACACTTTTCTTGGATATACGTCTGATTGTTGTCCTATGGACAGACTCGCCCACCTCAGCTGTAGATCTCTGCATTTCATCCAGAGTGATCATGGGCCTGTTGGCTGCATCTCTGATCAGTCTTCTCTTTGTATGAGCTGAAAGTTTAGAGGGACGGCCGGTTCTTGGTAAATTTGCAGTGGTCTGATACTCCTTCCATTTCAATATTATCGCTTGCACAGTGCTCCTTGGGATGTTTAAAGCTTGGGAAATCTTTCTGTATCCAAATCCAGCTTTAAACTTCTCCAAAACAGCATCTCAGACCTGCCTGGTGTGTTCCTTGTTCTTCATGATGCTCTCTGTGCTTTCAATGGACCTCTGAGACTATCACAGAGCAGGTGCATTTATATGGAGACTTGATTACACCCAGGTGGATTCTATTTATCATCATTAATCATTTAGGTCAACATTGGATCATTCAGAGATCCTCACTGAACTTCTGGAGTGTTTGCAACACTGAAAGTAAAGGGGCTAAATAATTTTGCTTGCCCAATTTGTCAGTTTTTTATTTGTAAAAAATGTTTGAAATATCCCCAAAAAATTGTTCCACTTCATGATTGTGTCTTACTTGTTGTTGCTTCTTCACAAAAAAATGCAGTTTTATATCTTTATGTTTGAAGCCTGAAATGTGGCAAAAGGTCGAAATGTTCAAGGGGGCCAAATACTTTTGCAAGGCACTGTAGTTGCTTATCAACAGATAGTCATATCATAAACAAACTATCAACAAACTATCTGTAGAGCACCTACAGATGGAATTTCGGACTCTCCAAATAAAGTGTAACCATTAGTTTATTTAACAATAAGTTGCAGATTATTTTTAAATATTTTTTTCATAATATCACTTTTGAAATTGGTATGATACATCATAAAAATACATTGTTTCCCATTGCTTATTTCTCAAGAAAATATAATTCATGATAGCATTGCTTTTTCATTGTTCACATGTGCAAAAATTCTGAATTACTCCACAGATGCGAGTTGTGGTGATGGTAGCAGGTAACGGAGAATAATATGGCACAAAATAATATTCTGGTAGCTCCACTGGTGTGGGGGAATACATTTAAATCAATTTTAAATTGTGGCATCGTGTTACCCAAGATTTAGGTTAGATAAATCAGATTATCTAATCTTTTTGTTGACCTTTTGAACCCTAGGATGATGACATAGTACGACCTGAGTCCTCGGACCACAACGCAGAACTACCCAGTTTGATGACGACATTGTTTAAAGCCACTGTCACTGCCCCCAACCAATCTGGCTGTACTGGTTCCTGAATGCCTGGCAGTGCAGCTGATCTGGATCTGTATAAAGACTGGATACAGACCTCTGGCCACTTATTTTATTAGTTTACAGGAATCAGCGCAAAGAAGGACAATCCGGAGGAGCGTTGTAAAACGTCCCACAATTTTTTCTGCTCGCAGCTGTTTCATTCACATTTGTGTGCAACAAGAAACGTTTCCTCTTTTACGTTGCATGTTGGCTTGTTATCACTACAAAATTGCCAATCTGTCCACTTTAATGGCATGGCCTGCATATTGATATTTTGGGGCACTTGGGGTAGTGTGCAAGGTGAAAAGATCCACAAGGATGACAATCTAACCACAGCAGCCATAGTGCCACCTGCATCACAGAGCCATAGTGCCAGCTGCATCACAGAGCCATAGTGCCACCTGCATCACAGAGCCATAGTTCCACCTGCATCACAGAGCCATAGAAGGAGACAGTGGAAGAACATCTGGATTGCTTTTTTCTAAGAGTGTAAACTTCCTCTTGTTTGCCAGTATTTGCGTGAGACCTAGCACATCCAAATCCATGCTTCAAACAGCACAGTGTTCTCAACCGGGATTTGCAATTATACTAAATGTGTTGTAATCCTAAGCAGAGCCATCCAATTGCCTATTTGTTTATCAAAGTTAAACAAAGGACATGATGAGTACTTGGTTACTGCAATCATGCATTGCAGTTGACACTCTCCTTTTCCTCTGCACTCTCCTACCTCCGTCTTACTCTGAATCCCGACATTTAATCTCCTACACTGGCTCCCGCTGGGTTGGCAGCACACATTGTAATATACCAAAGAGGCCATATGGAAAAAGTAGTACGCAATTGCAAAAATGATCTTTTTGTGCCAAATGAATATGTTGACTTGTAGGTTCCATGATGTTTCTATGTAATCTAAGTTGTTTTTATTGTCTTATACATCAGTTGGGGTTTCAATAAGCTACAATAAATAAACCTAAAATCAAAGCTTGACCTTGAAGTACGATTTTCTAGTATAGTCAGAAAAGTAGCTCTGGGTTATCTGTACCAATTGCTCACTGGCAAGTTAAGTCAATGGTTCATCAGTATTACGCAGATTCTGTTGACCCTGATCACTTTTGTTGGATAGAGCATAGCTGCTGGTGTTGCTGCAAAGAAGTAGTGGGTCAAACGGAGGCTAGTGTCAATTATGTGGTTAGCTAATGCTATGAGCATTTCAATTGGTAGTTTCACATATACTGCAACATTAACATTATTTCCCCTTGTTCTGAAAAAGACATGGCTTTTGTGGAGCGATAGGTAATGATTTTTTGTGGGCAGGGGCACCGTTAGAGATTAATGAAAGGATGAAAGGATATCACTTTCAGCCCCCCAGATGAATATGTATGCCACGCTGCTACCTATTCCTTATGATTTTAAGTTAATTGAAGTCTGTGTTTCCTATGAATGATAATGGATTTTTTTGACTGTCCCAACTTTTTTGGAGTGTGTTGCAGTCATCAGATCTTAAATGAGTGTGTATTGTAAAATATAAGTTGCATTCACAAAGTAAAACAATGTGTTATTAATGTGTTTTCAATTTAGTACAGGGTTAATATGAATATAATCTATCAATGCAGACTTTGTAAACACTTTAAGATTAGGCCTTGTCAGTTTGAGGATTAATTGTGTCAGATTTACCTCAGTGGGGTGTCCGCGTGGCATAGCGGGCTAAGTCACAGCATTGCAGGACAGTCTACATCCCGATGGTCATGGGTTCGAGCCAAGGCACTGCAAGAGGCAGCACAAATGTGGCATTGCGTTACCCAAGATTTTGGTTAGATAAGTCAGATTATCTATCCGGGCACATTGCTCTCCTTGTGTTCAGATCAGGCGCCTGTGTGTTCAGTTGCGGAAGTATAGTTGGTGAATGTAATCATCTTTGGGAGGGGAGAACAATGTTCATTCAGCTATGTCTGTTACCTTTATGTCATATTGTTACTTATGGCTTACTTTACAAAATCAAATGTTAGTCGGTAGCTGGTTAGCTATAGTGTCAGCCAATAGACATCCTCTAAGGGAGCTGTGCTCAAAGCCCAGCACTGTGCAGCTCGATTGGCGTTCGCCAGAGAACACCAGAATTTGCAGATCCGCCATTGGCACCCTGTTCTCTTAACAGATGAGAAGAGGTTCACACTGAGCACATGTGACAGGTGTGAAAGAGTCTGGAGATGCCATGGTGAAAGCTATGCTGCCTGCAATATCATTCAGCCTGACTGGTTTAGGGGTGGGTCAGTGATGGTCTGGTGAGGCATATCCTTGGAGTGTCGCGCAGACCTCCACGTGCTAGCCAACGGTACCTTAACTGTTGTTAGGCATCGGTATGAAATGCTGTGAAGTGGGCCCTGGGTTCCTCGTGGTGCAGGACAATGCCCTGCCTCATGTGGCCAAAGTGTGTAGGCAGATCCTGTGTTTTGTAGGAATTGATGCCAACAATTGGTTTCCATGTACCATTGTTACAGTACATCATTTGGTTCTAAACAACTTACACAATGTACAGTAATAGAGTTTGATCTTTAATATATTTCATTCATCAAGACCCGATGTGTGATTTGAGTTGTGAACTGTTTTTGAACAGTGTAGTATGTTATTCATGGTCTGTAGTGCCAGGTTCAGTGTGTAATTGATGGTGAAACACTGTAGAGAAATCTGCAGTTATTGGTGTATTGTAAAATGCCCATTAAGTCAAGTCTGCGTTAGGTAGAAAATGTATTCCTTGTTTTTGTAGAATATTACTTACATACATTCAAAATTATACAATATGATAATTCTGGTTTGGTTCTTTTTCGCCACAGAGTCCCTCATTGTCCCACATATTCCATGAAATATAAATTATTTTGTTCAAGTTCCACTGATAATTTTTATTTGCTTTGACGAAACGAAAGAAAAATATATAAACATTTTGTGAAGGATTTTTCTACCATGTACAGATATATAATTCAGCTTTATTTTTTTCCTACAAGTGTAAGTTGAAAGTACTTAGATTTGTATGTCTTCAATTATCTCATTTTATAACCTAATGTTTAATTTGTATTTATGGATAGCTTGTAAGGTATACTGTCATCATATTTAGCTGCATATCCAGGTTTGTGATGATAAAAATGACAGTGGTGTAAATGGGCTTAATGAATGCAAAATAACTTCACTGTATAGATGCTAAAGACTTTTTGGCATTTAGAGTGTGCAGAGGATGACAAGAAGTGGGGCTTGGCCCTGTAGCAAAGAGTCACTGGCAAATGAGGGACATCACTTTTGTCAGCATCTCTTCCCCCTAGAAACTGAAATGCAATGCGTTCATAGTGACCTTGCAGCAACATCTCAGTGTGTGCGCGCGTGTATGCGTGTGTGGCGGCCAGTGTGTGTCTTGCCTGCGTGTGGTCATACAAGCGTGTGCGTCTGTGTCCTTCGCTCCTCACACTTCCTGCTTACCACTGAGCTCCTTCTGTCCCTCCCCAGCTGGTCCGGGCCTGCCTCACAATCCCCACTCTGTCTATGCCTGGGACAGGTACTCCCCCAACTCAGGCCTACCCTCCCTACCCAACCCACCTCCGTTGCCCAATACAGGGCTCTTTATAGCAGTGCCAGGATGCAGGGAGAGGGCCTCCTTCCCATTCAGAGTCGATTACCCCCAGCCTCACTTTGGCCGATAGAACCAGCCCTGATCCAGGCTCAATGTTCTCTCATAATAAACAACTTGTTCCTTCGGGGCTGTCAGCTTGCAGGAGACCACATAAAGTCAATACTAACTCAATATTACAAGCATGACTGATTGACAGATTATTTTTTTACCCCTGCATACAACTTTTTGTGATACATTTGAAATTTGCTGACAAGCGTTTTTGCTCAAACTGCAACCTACTGTGTAATGGTCTTGATTAACAGTGCTGCACTTGGTGGAAAAATATGCAGTAGCTGTGGCAGGTACACAGCTGTAAGATCGCCCTAAATCTGAAGGAAAATCGACTGAGGTGCCGCCAGAGAAGAATCTGCTATGCAGAAGTTATAAGTGAAGCTATATTGCCATCTTGTGGACATTCAATTACAACCTCATGGAATGAGTTGAACTGTAGGTGCAATCAGGTTTGGAAATGAAGGGGGTCATTAGGGACCGCCCATCAGAGTCGTATATTTCAGTTTGGGGGGACCCTGACAAAATTATTTCACCATTGAATAAAATCATCAGATTTTAGGGAACCCCCCGGGAGTTATAAGTCATTGCAAACCCTGGGGGCAGTGATTAATACCTTATGATTGGCCACAGTGGAAATTAATTTACTATTTTGCTGTGCATCAAATAATTCTGTCTTAAATACTTTGGAAACACTGTGACATAATTGCACAACAGTGTGATCTTTTGAACTCGTTGCCACACAGCTTTATGAAAACTGTAAATCACCAGAGCCACTGTTCATTCTGTGGCAGTAATAATTCAAAACAGTCTTTTATTGACATCTATAACATATTAACACAACTACTGATTGAGTTGAATTATTACAAGTATTTGACTTAGTCTGAAATCGACATTGTTTTGACGTTTTAGCCTGTAACACTAGGGGTCAGTGTTGTATTAAAATTTTATATAAAATACACTGCAGTAAGATTCAGTGAGGTCTCCTCTATGTCCCAGGTTGTCAGTCATTTTGAGGTCTTATAGCAACAGAATACCCACCCACTCCTTGCATTGCGTCACCTTGATTTAACCTTTTGAGATCAGAAAGTGACAAGAGACACATCAATAGCAAACAATGCTCCTCCATGAGAGGATGCAGAGTATATGCTCACCGCAGTGTCACGACAGTGTATTAGTCATACAGATGGAGATGGTCTGTAGTTACCTTTATACAACACTTATTTGTTTTCTAACCATTTCTGCTTTCAAATGTCTTTGCCTAGTTAACTATACTGAAATCAAAAATAATAATGTCAATCATAGTCAATACACGGGCATATTCAATTTGCTTTTGTTTAAAATGCTACTTTAATATTATAATTACTTTCCAGTTAAAATCTGATACACAGCAATATGATGCAAGATCAGGAGGCTCAATGCTTTCTTTCATAGCATAATATAAAGGCTATCTTTAACCTGGGCAATTTCTGCTTCTCATTGCTGTGTGACATGCACAATGGTCTAATGATAAACCTCACTTTGAAAACCCTGCAGTACAATTGTTTCCATGGACACCACAGTTTCCTCTTATCAGTACAGGAGAATCAATTTACCTTGAAAGAGTCAGCTTTGTGTGTTTTCTACTATCTGTCTATACATTTGATCTGCATCACATACGTAACATACATGAATATTTTTATAGATTGTCACTCCAATACGAAATCCATTTCCATTATAAACTGTGTTCAATGTCTGGTTGTTTCCAAGACAACATATTAATGTGTGTAAAGATGAGACAGGAGAAATGCTAATGCTAAGGCTGAATTAATGCTTCCCATAATCATAGAGAAGTCTATCAACCAAACTTAAGAACATTCCCAGATTAAAATAATTGTTAAAAAGTATACATTTGAGTAATTTTGCAAACATTCAAAAGTAATGATTATGTATTTTTCTCCAGGGGACAACGACATATTTATCACCTTGGTGGCTTGGGGATTCAAACAAAAACACTTTCATTGCCCAATATTTTAACAACTCTTATCTACTATGTTTTAATGTCAACATCAGTCTGTAAATTTAGTCAGCTGAGCCAGAATTTCTCATTATAATATATTTTTTTTTCTAGAAGTCCAACTTTGATATAATTTACCAATCAATCTTTCATAAATGTACATAACTGATTAACCTTAGATCTCAAAATAATGGTTGATATCCGTAGCTTGTCTCCAGTCTAATTTTGACATGAGGGATGTGCAAGATAATGTAGCTAAACTTTAATGAGACATAATTACGTAACTGTAAGCTCAACACCAGTCATGTTTAATACATATATTGTAGAATGACAATCATTGACTTCAGAGTGCTTCATTCTGTTCAGATCAAGGTCACAACAGTGAGCGGAGACCAAAGGCCAGTGGCTGTTATGATATGTTTTCCACATTATGCCTTGCAATATGTACAGTGTGCTGCATTAATCCATTTAACTATCATAAAACATTTAGTCATTTTCATGTGGCAAGTGGGAAAAACAGGACACTGCCTTTGGCACACAGTCCAAAACTCTGATCTAACAAAGTGAATAGCTTTAAAATCCTTCAGGATTTATTAAAAAAAAAAAGGTCCACAATGGATTTACATAAATCAGATTTTGATATATTCGGTTGTTTTCACTGCTTATCATTTATAAATGTTCCTTTTAAGATTGAGAAAAGTGACTGCTAACAGCTAATGCCCATTCAAAATGGCTGGAAAAATAGTTAGCATATGGAAATCATAGGGTGTAGAAACAGACAGTTTCTAGCAGTAATGGAAGAAATTTGAATGTTTTACAATGTTTAAATGTTTTACATTGACATACACATATTTTCAACATCCATACAAACACGTTTTTTTCCAAACAAAGTGATGTACACATAAAGGCAAAATTGTATTGCAGTTCGAATGTTGGGTAATGATTTTGTCATTCCTTTGTGAAAATTCTATGAAAAATGAATGGAAAATTTAAAATGATAAAATATTATAAAGAGCATCATGTCATTTTAACAAAATCGTATTTCTCTTTAATAATATTTTTTTCTACAATTTTTCTCCCATCGCAATTAATCTTGTCCGATTTCCCATAACCCTTTAAGTGCACTCACCTGGTTCATCCAACCACATGTCAGAGAGCTGGCTGATTATTTGAACACATTCTAATACAGTTTCATATTGTTAAAATTCTGTCAGATTCCTATCACAGATTATAGTTAGCTAGCTCGTTTTCTTATTTTTGACAGCCTAACTCAATTGTTATGCTACTGTACATATGCATTTAAACTATGTACTGTACTGTTTTTCTTAGTCACAGTTAACTAACATAATCTACTTGTGTATCTAGCAAGCATTGCTAGGTTATGTTACCATCAGCCACCCTGTGGATTATTCATTTTCAAGTAACGTTTTTCTACAATACATTTTTGAAATGCAATGTGCACTTTCCTGCTTTTGTTTGGTGGAAATCAGTTTTTTTATGTATAGCTATATGCATAATTCTAGAACTGTCCTAAAGTTTGTTCAGACATACAGTACCATACAAGTCTTATATGGTCTTGCCAATAGTCTCCTGTAGAACAGAGGGTGGAAGAAAAATGGCCTTATTTTAACGATCAAATGCCTGCAGTATACTTAACGTTCCCGACCGGGCGCACGCCAAAGTGACTTCAAAATGACGTAGATTTTCCTGGGCGCACACCACTTTTTTTTCACATTAACGTCAATGCTGCTGCCAGTTCTGCCATCATTTACCTTTTTCTTTTTCTTCTAGTCCGTGAAAATATCAAATTCGGTAGCTTCTCCTCAGCTGCAACATTTCTGTTCAGGAGAAGACTGCAACTAGTGTCGCGAGCACCAGCATGAGGATAAATAGTTACGGCGCTCCCATGACGTCAATTTGGCGTGCGCCAGGTCGGGAATCTCTAGTATACTGTGCACGTAAGCACGTGGCGTGAAGCGCATGGCGCAAGCACGCTTTGGGTGTGTCCAAATCCACGTTTGCTAGTTTGACGGCGGAAAAAAGGGTCCTACTAAGTGACTTCATTAATTCATGGATGTGTTTTGGGCAAAACATGCAATAAACCAATCAGAGTTTCATCTCCCATTCCCTTTAAGAGCCAGATGTGTTTATACCTTGGCGCATTGCTATTATAATGGTGGATTGGCAGCGTTTTATTTTTAATCTTTTGCATGTTTGTGTGCTGCTGCGCTTTCCTGTGTGTGTGTAACCAGAATCATATGGATTATATGTCCTGCCACATCACTCTCCAGTGACTCCTTGTGTCCAGATTGGGTGCCTGTGGGTTCAATTGCGAAAGTATAGTTGGTGAACGTAATCCCGTGCATGATATGGCGGCTAGGCGAAATGTGGTTTATTCAATTTGGACAGAAGGCATTGCGGAGCTGCCAACGAAGCAGGATAAAATGAGGGACACAACACAACATAGCAAATAAAAACATGAGAAAATATGCAGAGACAACCACATCATGAATTAGATCTAAAGTTATTGGTGGGAATGTTCAGCACAAACTCCTTAAGTAGACATTGCATATTTCTGCATATTTCCAGGCAGATTGCTACTCGCGTTCTTGGCCACGATTGAGAGCCCAGTATAGTCGCCTGAAGTTGTGCCATATACATGTGATTTTTGTCCTATATGCATACTAGTCGGGATGCTGTACAGTTACAGTGCTTTGCGAAAGTATTCGGCCCCCTTGAACTTTTAGACCTTTTGCCACATTTCAGGCTGCAAACATAAAGATATGAAACTGTAATTTTTTGTGAAGAATCAACAAGTGGGACACAATCATGAAGTGGAACGAAATTTATTGGATATTTCAAACTTTTTTAACAAATAAAAATTTTGAAAAAATGGCAGTGCAAAAAGTTAATACTTTATGTGCCAACTTTTGCTGCGATTACAGCTGGAAGTCGCTTGGGGTATGTCTCTATCAGTTTTGCACATCAAGAGACTGAAATGTTTGCCCATTCCTCCTTGCAAAACAGCTCGAGCTCAGTGAGGTTGGATGGAGAGCATTTGTGAACAGCAGTTTTCAGTTCTTTCCACAGATTCTCGAGTGGATTCAGGTCTGGACTTTGACTTGGCCATTCTAACACCTGGATATGTTTATTTGTGAACCATTCCATTGTAGATTTTGCTTTATGTTTTGGATCATTTTCTTGTTGGAAGACAAATCTCTGTCCCAGTCTCAGGTCTTTTGCAGACTCCATCATTCTTCCAGAATGGTGCTGTATTTGGCTGCATCCATCTTCCCATCAATTTTAGTCATCTTCCCTGTCACTGCTGAAGAGAAGCAGGCCCAAACCATGATGCTGCCACCACCATGTTTGACAGTGGGGATGGTGTGTTCAGGGTGATGAGCTGTGTTGATTTTACGCCAAAAATAACGTTTTGCATTGTTGCCAATGTATAAGCTGAAAGTTTAGAGGGACGGCCGGGTCTTGGTAGATTTGCAGTGGTCTGATACTCCTTCCACTTGAATATTATCGCTTGCACAGTGCTCCTTGGGATGTTTATAGCTTGGGAAATTTTTCTGTATCCAAAACCGGCTTTGAACTTCTCTACAACAGTATTTTGGACCTGCCTGGTGTGTTCCTTGTTCTTCATGATGCTCTCTGTGCTTTCAATGGACCTCTGAGACTATCACAGAGCAGGTGCATTTATACGGAGAATTGATTACACCCAGGTGGATTCTATTTATCATCATTAGTCATTTAGGTCAACATTGGATCATTCAGAGATCCTCACTAAACTTCTGGAGAGAGTTTGCTTCACTGAAAGTAAAGGGGCTGAATAATTTTGCTTGCCCAATTTGTCATTTTTTATTTGGAAAAAATGTTTGAAATATCCAATAAATTTCATTCCACTTCATGATTAGCCTGGAAAAATCCAGACCCAAATCCTAAACGATTAAGGGTATGGGTTCGAGTAATGTAAATGACTCAACTCGAGGGGCGGCACCAAGCGTGCATTTGAAAATCTCACTGTACGCAATTGGATAACACTACGACCAATCACCAGTGGGTTTTCACTAACCCTATGGCGGAGCTAACTGGTAGATAAAACTCTTGCCGTATCAGGTCGCAAAACAGCAAAAACATCCTTTTATAAAAAAGGAACGAT
>JACXGM010012058.1:0-13461 GCA_016801145.1 Umbra pygmaea
AGACTCAGGATGAGCGTCCTCTAGGCCACTTATTATTCCATATAGTCCCTCAAGCGCGCGCGCCTTATCCGCCTGCGGAGGTATGTAGACTGCTGTGATTATAGCGGAAGTAAACTCCCGGGGAAGATAGAAGGGACGTATGTTTACAGTTAGTAGCTCCAGGTCCGGTGAGCAGTGTGTTGAAATAACTGCGGCATCCAAACCCCAACGAGAGTTAATCATAATGCAAAGCCCTCCGCCTCTTTGTTTACCTGATTCCGAGGTTCTGTCCTGCCGGAAGATGGAGAAACCAGCTGGCGTAATAGCCGTATCCGGGATGGTGGAATCTAGCCACGTCTCTGTAAAAGCTAGCACGCAGCAGTTGGCAATGTCCCGCTGGAAGATAATCCGAGCATGAAGTTCGTCCGTTTTATTGTCAAGTGATTGAACATTTGCAAGTAAAATGCTCGGTAACGGTGGATTGCAGTATCTCGTCCGTGATCTGCATAGAATACCCGCTCGTTTTCCTCTCTTCTTTCTCCTTCGTTGCCTGCGTGTGAGTAAACAAGTCGACGGCGGGATATTCCAGTTGCAGCAATCGCTCCGTTAAGTGGAAAAAAAGTCTGTATCAAGTGAGTTATATACCCAAAAGTGCTAGTCGATCATACTGTATGAGCGACAGTGCAGAACGTGCAGAAATAAAAACAAAAATAACAGTAATAAGCCAAAACCTGCATAGAGTGAGCAGAGCCATTGTCCATGCGACCATCCTCTACGGTGCACAGTACGACATGCACTCTAACAATCACTGCTGATAGACAGACTTGTACACACAGTGAAAACCGGGGACATTTCCGGGGACAGCTCCCGCCGAGACAGATCACCGAAACCGGGGACTGTCCCCGGAAACCGGGGACGTCTGGTCACCTTAAGGTAGACAGTTGTAAAGTAAGCCAGCTAGCATTAGCCATACTAACTCCGCCCTAGTTTATTATCATTAAATAGGTTGTATTTTTTTTATTCTTTTCGTTACAGTCTATAGTAGCACAATTGTTAGTTTCAGTTGTGGTGCCTTGGGCGTTTTCTTAAGTTGAAGTTAGAGAGGGTAGTAAAAAAATATATATATATTATAAAACAATAAATAAAAAATAAAAAAACGACAATGTGGAAGTTTGAAGGAGATCCACTGGACTGCTGACAGCGCCCTGGTGATGGCCCCTTCTCAAACAATGTCAGGATTGAAATCCCGCCACACTTTGCTGGAGAGGTGAATGAAAGTTTTCCCTGCTGGGCACGGCAGTATGAAGTGGCCGTGAAGGCGCTGGTAGGAGGCACCGAACGTGACCATGACTATGAACTAGAATTTTACCAACACGGCTCACAAAGGCTGCATTTCTTCTGTGGGATAGCCTGCCAGCAGCCGTGGAGACAGACTACTCTGCAGTTAAAGGGAAATTACAAGAGGCATTTGGACAAAGACATTTTCTGGACTGTTTCAGAGCGAATCTCTCTGCGCGACTACGTGCTCCAGGTGAAAGTTTGGAAGTTTATGCAGCAGATATAAGCAAGTTAGTGCATGAAGCATTTCCAGGCTATGATGAAATGGCTCAGAGAGAGGAAAAGTTCTGCAGATTTCTGGCCGGACTCGACCCAGTCCTGAGAGCTAAATGTCACGAGCAGGGGGCTACTGATTTGGAGGAGGCCCTGACCATCGCCGGCCGATGTGAGAGAGCCAGAGAGACTTTGAAAATGGACTATACTAACACATATGCACGTCAAGCACCTACTGGGAATAGCACAGCAGCGACGGTGCACTCCATATCCGATGGAGGTTTATATAGAGCAATGGACCGAGAATTGAAATGAGACGATTGGCGGAGGAGAATAACCTACTGAGATCCAATGGTTGGAAGAATGAATGAAAAGCCCCTCCCCAGGGACGTGCGTACCGATGTCAGTGTGACTGTGGAGGACAGGGCTGTCAGTCACGTAGCCCACAGAGTGAACAGAGAGGGCGTTCCCCTAATCGTGGCTGGCGTGAACGTGGAGCAGAGAGGAGTCCCGGGGTGACCGAGCCGCCTCTCCAAATGGCCACGACCGGAGACCTGCCCGGCCCCCATTTAACGATGAAACACAGAGAAGGCGTGGAGTGCGTTTCCACTCCCCCAAGGGAGAATACCCAGCCAGCCAGTCTGGAAAAGAATTGTAGCTGATGTTGCGGCCCAAACACAAGCTACAGAACCCCTGGGCCACCTGGTGGAAGAATTGGTCATCCCTCCCACATGTAATGTACCTATTAAAGACACAACAGCACCGCAGTGTATATCATATGTGAGGGGCAACATCGAAGGGACTGAAATGAACATACTGCTGGATTCAGGATTGACAGATTCCTACATTAGTGCGGACTTTCACATGTCTGTTCCATCTCTTCGCAAGCGTCCCCTCAATGCAGATTTTATTGCTGCGCGTGCGGTGAACGGTCAGATGCTGGATACGTTGGGCACCATAACAGCCACTCTACACCTAGGTAATGAATCCTGGCAGCATGAATGTTGTAATGTTTCCATTGCCACTGCCATGACATTGCCCCCTCTCAGTGAGATGCTGGTGCCTGTAAAGATCTCCTCAGTGTGCCCAGGCCAACCCCCTGACTTTGTGGGCTAACTAGAGCCTAATCCCCAGAATAAAACTGAATGTGTTGTGGCCCATAAAGTGACATCAGTAAAGAATGGGAGTACTACAGCTCGTGTGTTGAACCCTACTAATCAGGACATCATATTAAGAGAGGGCATGCACCTGGGAGAGTTTTTTTCTGTGGACAAGTCAGAGCTTGTGTCCCTCCCACAAACACCAGTTGGTACGGTATCTGCTATTTCAGCCACTGAGCCTATTCTGTCATTGCAGGAGTCCCCGGCCAGTCAGCAACAGAAAGCACAGCTGAATGTATTACTGGAAGAGTATAATGAAATATTCAGCACATCCACAAAAATGATGGGCAAGTGCAAGCTAATCAAACATCACATAAAAACAAGTGATCACCCTCCTCTGCGACAGCGTGCCTACCGGACCTCGCCGGAAAAGAGGGACGAGATAGACAGACAGGTAACTGCCCTGTTGGCTGACGGGGTAAGTGAAGAGAGTTGCAGCCCCTGGGCCTCGCCAGTTGTCCTCGTAAAGAAGAGAAATGGTGAGTGGAGGTTTTGCATCGATTACCGTCGCTTGAACAGTATAACGGTGAAAGACTCGATGCCCTAGCGGGCTCCCTCTGGTTTAGCACTTTAGATTTTTCTAATGGCTACTGGCAGGTGGAGGTTGCTGAGGAGGACAAGGAAAAGACAGCCTTCACCACTGGCAGGGGCCTATATCAGTGGCCTATATCAGGCCTATGGGCCTCACCAACTCACCCGCTACGTTCCAGCGCATGATGGAGCCGGTGCTTAGAGGGCTCCCATGGCAGGTGTGCATGGTGTACCTCGATGATGTACTGATATATAGCCCCACCTTTGAACAGCACCTCTCCAGTCTGCGTGAAGTTTTCTCCAGGATTCAGGCGGCAGGCCTCAGACTTAATTAAAAAAAGGTCACCTGGCTCAAGACCATGTAGTGTTCCTGGGGCACATTGTGTCTGACCTGCAGCCAGACCCTCGTAACACTTTCAAGGTCCGGACTTGGCCCACACCACAAAATCCCACGGAGGTGAGAGCGTTTTTGGGCCTCTGTTCTTACTTTTGTTGAGGGCTTTGCCCAACATGCAGCACCCCCCCACCGCCTAACCTGCAAGGACATAACTTTCCACTGGACGTCTGATTGTGATGCGGCCTTTGAGTACCTGAAAGGGGTGCTCTCATCTGCCCCAGTTGTCACCATGCCTGACTTTAATCTCCCCTTTAAGGTTCATACTGATGCCTCCTTGGAAGCAGTGGGGGCTGTGCTGGCTCAAGACCGAGAAGGATTGGAGAGAGTGGTGGTTTATGCCAGTCAGTCTCTCTCACCCACTGAAAAGCGTTGGTCCACATTTGACAGGTAACTGTGGGCCGTACTTTGGGCTGTACGCGAGTTCAGAAATTACATTGGATCAGCCGCATTCACCATAATAACAGACCATAAGCCTCTGCTGGGCCTTCGTGGCATGTCTATTGACAAAGACCCCACAGGGAAAAGAGCAAGGTGGATACTGGAACTAGATCCATTTAATTGGGTCATAAAACACAGAGATGGACTGAAGCACACTAATGCTGATGCACTCTCATGGCGGCCTCCCGATCCTGAGTTTGGTACGGAAGGCAACACCTCCTCAGCGGCTGCCGGTCAGGTGAATGCCGTAAGCTCGGACAAGGGGCTAAGTGTGTCCAACACGGACTCCATGTCCTCGACTGTCTTGGTTCCCTCTGATCTTCGCACAGGGGAGCAGCCTGTGGGAATGGAAGGTGACGCGGATGACCTGTCTTTCATGAATGCTTTATCACATGATGGGGTTGGCATGGGTGAACTGCAGCGGGCTGACACAGATATTGGGACAGTGTTGGACTGGATTGCAGGGGGGAGAGCTCGACCACCTCGGAGCCAACTGAGAGGCAGTTCTCGATGGCTCCGGAAATTATGGACTGAATATCCTCGCCTCTCAGTTGTAAATGGACTGCTCTGCTCTCCCCTCACCAGGGGATCTCAGTGTCAAGTGGTTGTGCCTCCCCCACTTATCCCTGAAGTGCTGCGACACCTTCATGGGGGTCCTGCTGTGGCACATTTTGCTGCGGAACAAGTGTGGGAGCGGGCGAGGCAAACCTGTTACTGGCCTTCCATGCTGAAAGACATTCAACGGTGGTGTGAACAGTGCATTCCATGCCAGACCCGCAGGGCCCCTTTGCCTAAGCGCCGAGGACCAATGGGGGGTCTCCAGACAACTCGACCATTCCAAAGAGTGGCGACTGACATTCTGGAACTACCAGTTACTTCCAAAGGCAGCAGGTATGTTTTGGTTGTGGAAGACTACTTTACAAAGTTTGTGAACCTGTATGCCCTCCCAAATCCGACAGCACAATCTGTGGCCCAGTGTTTGTTTGAGGATTATATGCCTGTGCATGGTATTCCTGAGATCATCCATAGTGACCAAGCCCGGCAGTTTGAGGCCGAGATTGTGCAGAGAATGTGTCATCTTTTAGGGATTAAAAAGACACGAACCACGCCCAACAATCCCAAATCGGATGGCATGGTTGAACGCTTAAACCGGACTCTCATTGATCAGCTAGCCAAGTTGTTACTTGCTTGTGGAGGTGAATGGGATGATTACCTGAAACAGGTGGCTTTTGCCTATAACACATCTGTCCACACCTGCCCCAACTTCACCCCCTATTACTTGACTCATGGGCGGGAGGCTTGTGTCCCGGTGGATGTTCTGGTGCCCTCTTGGACAGAAAGCTCAGATTTTTATTCCTCTCATGCTGACTTTGTGACTTCTCTGGTGGGGAGGCTGGAGACAGCCTTTGGCAATGCCCGACTACGTGGGTCCAATGCCCACGAGAATCAGAAGCTATATTATGACAGAGTTGCCCGTCACCAGCCATATGTAGTGGATGACCTGGTGTGGTTGCATGACCCCACTGAGGACCGCAAAAAGCTTGCTCCCCACTGGAAGGGCCCCTACAGGGTTCTGGCTGTCATGGACTCTCAGGGGGAACCTGGGCTCACTTACCGGATTGGCAGTCTGTTAAGCCCAAGTGGACGAGAGCAGGTTGTCCATTATGATAGGCTCAAACCCTACACTGTTGGACTAGTGCCGGCTGCTTCACCTCTTGACCTCCCTGCTGCCTCTCCTCTTGAGGCTCCCTTACCATTGGTTGAGGAGTTGCAGGATGGGGACTGCGGACCTGAGGAGCCACTGGGCGCTGGTGGCACAGGGACTGTTCAGGATACGAGCCCCAGTGAGCCACAACAGACTATGTCTCACTTTGGACGGACTGTGAGACCTCCAGTTCGTTTCATGGACTTTGTCACTTATCGGTAATTGTCCATGTTGACCCTGTATGTGAGGTGACTACGATTGGCATACAGTTGTTACAGTTGTGATTTGTCTTTATGGGTTCTATGGTTATGGCATTTGCTGTTGATTATCTTGGTTCTTGGTATTTTGGCTGTTACTGTTTAGGAACGGGGACGTTTCCTTTCGGATGAGGGGAGGTATTTAAGGTATTTTATTGTGTAACCTCTCAGTTGAAGGTTAAGAGGATGTTACAGGAAACAGAGCTTTTATTGTGAAGGGAAAGAGGAAAGTGAGAAAGGGGTGGTATGTTTTTGACTTACGAAGGTTGTGCGTTGGTGAAAATAAAGTGAGACGTGCAGTGCCGTCTTGGTCCCGGCATTGGAAGCCCTTGTCTTTATTTTATAGCCAAATGTGAATCTAGACAATAATAGAAACCCTCGGTTACACTCACATACAGACGAAGCTTAAGCTTATAAGGTAAATAACAAATAAATTAGCTGTGTTGCTGTGAGGTAAACACTTGGAGCTGCCACAATCACCTGCTATTACTATAATCTGCTAGCAGTTGCTAACTAAATGTTTCTCAGAGAAAGCGTTTATGGCTTCTTTCGACAAAATACAATTGAACAAAAATAGCATGAATGTCGAATTTCTTTGAGACATTTTTTAGACCTTAAATTCTGGAAAACAAAAATAAGATTATCTAAGTCTTTTTAATGATCTGCAGACACGTTATTCAACTAGCTCAACTTTTGCGGGTAGGCGTCACATGATTGGAAATATAGTCAGATGACACGTAATTGGAGGATGCTTACAGGTAAAATTAAACAATTTATCCTCAACTAGTTTTGAGGTGTAGGTTTACGTATTTTATAATGTTCACTTCAAATAATACTAATAGTAATTTAAATACGTGGATGCATTAGATCTGGACAAGAAGGATAACTCTGAGAGTTGAAAGGTTTGTGTCGCGATTCTGCCTTCTCAGACCGCGACACAGGTTTGTGGATCTGAGTGTCGCGATTTCGGTTTCATAACACATATCGTTACAGCCCTACTATGAGCCCTACTAGGGGACTCGTGACAACATGGTTCTTGTTGCTTGTAAACTGACCCTGTGTTCATTTAAATGATCTGCAACTGAGTAATTTATTTCTGTAGCTAGTTGTTGCTATAAGCAGGACCAGGTAGTATTGTGCTGTTAACCAGCCGGATTACCAGGCTACAGTAGAAAGTCTGCTCTGTTACTGTGCTCAGGACCCTGTAGTGTTGAGAGGCTTGTCTTGCCTGAGGAACTCCACCAGTAATTTATCCAACACCTACACCACTGCTCTGCTGGCCTACACCTTCACCCTGGCGAGGGACATGGAGGTCCGTAACCAGCTTCTGCAGCACCTCAAGAAGATCTCAGTCCAACAGGGTGAGCGACACCCTGGTCTCAGATGTTTGTGGTGTCTTCATTCAGCTTGTATGGATTAGTTATTGGAAGTGTTATTGTTAATGCACAAAACCACGGCAATGAAATGTAATAAAGCGTCAAGCTCAGACAGTGCAAATAGTAGTTTTGGTGCAAACATTAGTGCTGATGTGGCATAAATACAGGATCATTAAGTATATAATTAGTAATGGTATGAATAAATTTTAGATTTGGAGACTCAAATCACTGACTTGGACTCAAGTTGATTTGTGACTTCAATAGCGATCTGTTCAAAAGAATGGACTTGGACTTGTGCCTTGGAACTAAATATAGAATAGCTAAAACTAGGGAAAAAACCTGGCTTCACACCCTGTTCTGGTCAGGCTCTGAGTCTGACAGCGGAAGCAGTTAAAGTTGAAAGTCACCTAGGTGATGTTAGCGACAGTTCTCCTCAGAGAAGTGAGCAGGAAGTGAACAGCCAAAATGGCTATTGGAAGTGCACCTGTTCCATTTTTAAAGGGGCAGAGATGTAGCTACCACAACATCAAACTTCTTGGGCCACTTTAAGGGACACAGGGAGAGGTTAGTCAGACTTACTAACACAGCATTAGGTTATTTAGCTAACGTAGCAAATTAGCTAGTATAATAAGATAGTCTTAACTAACTAGCCAAATTACTGCAGCTGAAACATTGATAGGAAGACATTTTTGGGATACTCACTGAATGTAAAAACAACAGAGAATTCACATTTTTCAAAACATAAAGAGCTGTTCGCTCATGGTTACCCTAACATTTCAGACATGAATTGAACTTGCATACAGTGACTTGACTTTTCTTTTATTAATATTATTATTATTAATTGTTTTCCCCATTTTCCTCCCTAACCCTGCCTTTTTGGCAGCTCCAACTCCTTGGAAAGATGTGGGATGGTGAGAGGCACGTGGTTCATCCAACCACATGTTGCCAAGCCAGACAATTCCTTTAGCATCGCTTACCCAACACTTCTGTCAGATCATGAATACGTTCAACAACTATTCTTCCACAATTGAATTTACAGGCACTCGTTTTGGGTTTATCTAACCCAAAATGAGTTAAGACTTGAGTTAAACTTGCAAGCAAGACATCTCTGCTAAACATGAAGTAGTACAGTAATAGTGTATTCTAATATAAAGTGAAAGGAGTAGTGATTTTAACATGCCTGAGGGAGCATGAGGAGTCAATTTACTGTGTTGACCCGGAGTATTCAAATGTTAATTTACAAGGTCCATAGCCTTCTTTTTGTTTTGTACTACCTCATTAATTGCAGTCACCTGAGAAGTTCACAATGAAAGAATAGAGTGGAACGTTTAGATGTTATAGACAAGTGCAAACCCTCCTCCTGTCTGATGGCTCTGGGCTTAAACACAGTGGAAGTGAAGAACCGCAGTACAGAGATGTTCTAGTACATGAGGTCAGAACGTACGCTGCCATCTGTCTGATTAAGCTGTCTGGTTCCTTAGGGGGTCTTCTCCACTGGACCCAGACTTCCACAGAGAGCTCCACCTCCCTGGCAGTGGAGACCAGCTCCTACGTCCTGCTGGCGACCTTGGGGTTGTCCTCGCTGTCGGCTGCTGACCTGGTCTACGCCTCCCGTATCGTCAAGTGGTTGGTCAGGCAGCAGAATGCCTACGGAGGCTTCTCCTCAACACAGGTAGACATCTGTAGCCCCTCCTCCGATTTGTCCCTGTGGAGGGCTTCACTGGTCGGTCGTGAACATCCATGTGGGCCTGATCAGGCCTGGCCAGTTCTACTGGAATGGAGCCAAGACATCTTGGGGAAATGTTCAGTGTTCAACCTGGAGCAGCCTCATTGTCTGTTTACTGAATTAGTGTTTTCTGTGTGGTCAGGATACTGTGGTGGCTCTCCAGGCTCTAGCACTGTACTCCGCCAAGGTGTACAGTAGAAAGGGCGTCAGCACGGTGACCGTCAAGTCTCCCAGTGGGGGGCAGTACCTCTTTGATGTCAACCAGAACAACAGGCTTCTCTACCAGGAGAGGGCGCTGCGGGACACAAGAGGAAAATACAGCATCAAAGTGAAGGGCAATGCTTGTGCTTTAGTACAGGTCAGTGAACATTTGGCCAATGGCCTCCAGTTCAGTAATATTCTTGGGTTTGTGTGCTGCAACCGCCTTCAAATCCCACCAGCGTTTCTATGGGTTTGAAGTCAGGTGACTGTGATGGCCCCTGTAGAATCTTCCAGAGCATCTTGCATGCAGGTTTCCTGTCCCAGAGGATGCCCAGCAGCCCCAGAGCATCACTGAGCCACCACCATGCTTGACTGTGGGCAGATTGTTGTTTTCAGTTAATGCTTCATTATTTTTCCTTCAGACATCCTGCTGACTCATCATGCTTTAAAGCTCCAGAACACATTCCTAAACTTTCTGTGGCTTCTTTATATGGTTTTGAACATATTGGAGCTGACTATTGTGCTTTTGGGTCAGTAGTAGTGTACGTCTTGGAGTTCTGGCATGGAAACCTTCTGCATGAATGTGCCTTACTGTGCTCACTAAAACCTCAGTGCCTGTTGCCACCAAGTCTTGCTGCAGGTCTTTTGCAGTATCTTTAGGGTTTTTCACAACCTGCCATCTCAAATCTGGTTGCAGCCATTGATGGCTTCTTTTTTCTGCCCTGTCCAGGTAATGTAACCAACTTTCCCTTCAGCTCTGCTCAAAGACTTCTCAAGCTTCCAGGGGAAAACCATGAATTCCATGTATCTAATTGTTTGAAGGGCACAACTGCTAATCTAATGTCATTTTTTTTCAGATGTTTTAAATGATTTAGTCCAGAGCGTGGCGTGACGTGTGGAATGTGGACTGTGTTCACATCCTGTCTTTCTGTTCCTACTTCTACAGTTGGCTCTTCACTACAACATCCCCACTCCTAAAAACACAATACTCACAATCCAAGTGAGGTCAGAGGTCAACTGTACAAGCAGCGCTTTGAGACGCAGAGTTAAGCTGACACTCCAGTCTGGGTGAGGAGGATATATTAATCAGATCCTAAACACAGTGTTTTGAGCTTGTTGGTTACAATGGATTTGACCTAAATTTAAATTAAATACACCAATTTTATTTCTAGCGTATATCAGGGAAGGTCCTTTATAATTGAAATGTCATTGTTTACACAGATACCATGGAAAGAAGCCGGCCACCAACATGATCATAGTGGACGTGAAGATGCTGTCTGGGTTTGTCCCAGACCAAGAATCTCTGACCCAGGTGGGTTTGTGATCACATGCCTTTGTTACCTGTGCCCAAGTAACTGAACCCTTCTGAAGTGGATGTCTTGTGTTTCCAGCTGAGGTCTTCATCTCTTGTGGATCGTGTTGATACCAAAGATGACCATGTGTTGATGTACTTAAAAGAGGTGAGCCTAACCTGCGCTCTGTTTGAACTTGATTCTGTTTTATTTGATGGACTGCTAGTGACTGCTCCCCATAAAATGAAATATCCTTCAGCCTGCCATTCCAAAGTGTAACTTCTGCTTAAAGTTTTTTACTATGAGCCAGAGTTTATAGTGGTCTAAGCTCCTGATCCTGGACCACATGTGCCCCCTAGTGATGGGGGTGCAAACCCTGACTCAGCCACTCTGCCTTCCTGTCTCCCCTTACATGCCTGTCTACATAGCTTCTGTTTTCTATTCTTCGATCATTAATAAAAGTCCCCAAAATCTTTGGGCGGGAAAGGGTTATATATTGCCTATGCTTTCACTCAACAGTTACGACCACGTCATCCTGTAAAACACGTCTTGGACATAATAGAGGATCACCCAGTTCAGAGACTAAAACCAGCAGTGGTCAAGCTCTACGATTACTACCAGCCAAGTAAGTTGGTTCATTAACCCTCCGACCCTTTCCTTTATTCTAGTAATGTTGGCTCAACTTGATGTGGGATGTTTGTTCATGTCTCTAATCAGGTGACCATGCTGAGACTGAATACATAGTCCATTGCAAGTAGGGATACAAGCTGGTGAGTATTTTTACTCTTATTGTAGCCCATATTTGAGGTAAAATTACTCATTCCTGTATTTGTACAATGTCTCTGCCCTTCTGCAGGTACAAGTGGACCCTTTGAATTCTTCCAAGATTAAAAGTGTTCTGCATTTCTCAATAAAGTCTTTCAAACTGTACATTGAGCTGTTCTTCCTGTCTCTACATCCACTCAGGACATTGATGTTGAGTTTGCAGGTGTAGGCTAAGAGCAATATGAGTAACTGTGTAAATGGGTTGTTGGAGAATTGGGGCAGAACAAGAACTACTGTCTGACTGCAGCTACAAAAGCTGTAAACACTTGATAATTAGACAGAACTATATATAAATAGACGACTATGCAATGCTTTGTTACAAACAAGCACATGGTAGAATTTATAGATTAAATAAGACAGATCGTGTGCCTATTGACAAATTATGGAAGCACAACTTGTCATCTTGTTCAAATGGCAAAATAAGTTAACAGATTGCACAGCCTTTGTATACTGGACAGTGAAATAAAGTATTGGTAGTTCTGATCACATGATGAAAAACCTACTTTTTTTAAAACTCTGCTTAACTACAGATGAATTTTAGGACTAGTAAATGTAAAGAACTAGAATATTGGACCCAGGGGTTATAAACAACTTAAGTAATACAAATTATGGAAAGTAGTTTAATAGAAAAAGAAACATGTGAAATCTAGCAACAAATATATATTATGGACAAAATTTGTATTTTTTGGAAATTGGTTATTATCCTCGTATTATTCCTGTGTTTAGTGAACTTACATTTAAAAGAAATCCACAAAATTTGGGCCGACAACAAATGAGTGGAAAGTTAGTGGAGCTTTAGAAATAATGTTAGTAATTCACCTCTAGGTGCTAATATTTGTGTCAATAACGTCCATACCCACCAGGCTGCATGGAAGTCTTGAGTATTATTTGTGCTACTGTAAATAAGAATGCAATGAACACAACCTGTTAAGTTACTTTTTTCTTTAACGATCGTCCTAGAGCAGTGGTCCTCAAACCCTTCCATGGAGGGACTAGTGTATGCAGGTTTTTGCTTTACCTTGTACAAGCCTGATGGAGTAGCTCACTAATTGGTTAGGATCTTCCCTCACCTGGCAGTCTAGATGCTAATTATGCTCTAATTGAAGGGAAAGACCAAAAACCTGCATACACTAGGCCCTCCATGGAAGGGTTTGAGGACCACTGCCATAGAGCCTTGTTTATTTTGTATGGCAGCTACTGTTTCTGGACCACTGGATTCCAGAGCTGCTGTGTGTTAACCTGGATTCAGGGATAAGTACAGCAGGGTGACTAAAGCTGGGAAACTAGGGAGTGTTATTGTTGGTAACTGAGTGGGATTTACTGGTTATAATCAGTTTAGTGCTTTGAAGAAACATGGACCAGATTCTCCCTCAGTACAGGGATCAAGTTAGTGGCTATTTAAATGACTCTAAATTAGCAGCAATATTACTGCCCCCAGACTTCTTACAAGGGAGTCCTGACAAACAATTTTTTATACTATAATAAGGATTATAATAATAAGGATAAATGAAGCATCGAGTCTCAGCTGGTCCGTCTTGGTGACCTGGGATGAAACCAATTAATCAGGAATGATCTGCCAATGGAAGAGCTCATATCCAGTTGACTAGTATAACAGCATACACTTCCTGTGTCTAATGGAATGCTCCATCATTGAAAATATACTGAAACAGCCTTTTGTGCTCTAGAGGCAGGATTTCATTAGTGGTAAAAGCACTGGGCCAGAGACGGTGCAAATGAGGAACAGTTATATCAAACAGAATGATCACCAGACAGTATGGAGGGTGGAACAGCCTTTAAGAACAAAATCGAAGAATGTGAAAACACTCCTTTTCAAATGCAGGCTTGTGAAAATGGAAAGAACGTCCTTGATGTGTTGGCCGATTTATACATGCTAATCTGACCTCAGTCTACTGAATATCCATGTGTAGTCGCTCTACATTATGATACTATTAATCTACATTGTGATACTATTAATCTACATTATGATACTATTAATCTACATTGTGATACTATTAATCTACAT
>JACXGM010012058.1:13561-24468 GCA_016801145.1 Umbra pygmaea
CTGGCTGACTCTGTAGAGCATCTACATTTGGACTGCTGGCTGACTCTGTAGAGCATCTACATTTGGACTGCTGGCTGACTCTGTAGAGCATCTACATTTGGACTGCTGGCTGACTCTGTAGAGCATCTACATTTGGACTGCTGGCTGACTCTTTAGAGCATCTACATTTGGACTGCTGGGTGACTGTAGAGCATCTACATTTGGACTGCAGGCTGACTCTGTAGAGCATCTACATTTGGACTGCTGGATGACTGTAGAGCATCTACATTTGGAATGCTGGCTGACTCTGTAGAGCATCTACATTTGGACTGCTGGCTGACTCTGTAGAGCATCTACATTTGGACTGCTGGCTGACTCTGTAGAGCATCTACATTTGGACTGCTGGATGCTGAACTGTTACTATATAATGCATTTCAGAAAAAGTACATGTTGATTACAGAAAGGCACTTTTGGTCTGGTGGGGGTTTTCAACATGATGAGAGTAGACATGGACCCCCCCCCCCTCCAGGTTCCTCCAGCTTAGTGATCTATACAATCTAGTGTTATATCCTGCTCTATACATTAGGCCTGTTTATCTGACAGGTGCCAGATTACACTACAACTCTTACACCAGTCATTTCCTTTCAAAAAGGATGTTATGAAGCAGCCAGAGAGAGAAACCGTGATGAACTGGCACAAGGACCTCCATCTCTCTAGCAGCTCACATTACGCTCGTCGCTCCAACAAACACCTCATCCAGCTTGTGAACTAGGTCATGAAGCCTTCACTGGGTCGGGTGAATTTGTCCAGAGCAACAACAAATATGTGTTCCACTGAGGGTTCTGAAGTTAGGATACAAGGCCCACAGGAACGATAGGCCCGACTCCGGTCACAAGGCCTTGGTTTTGGACTTCCTTTTCCGGGTAGACACAGAGAACATGTTGTCCAGATGCTCCTTTTTTACTTCTATGGTAGTGATGGAGGCTGGAGAACCAGGCTCTGGTTTGACCCTGTGTGATGTAGGGGACCCAGTTTTAGGCCTTTTGGCTGTGGATGCCTGGTGGGCAGAGGGGCAGCAGTGCTGGTTCAAACACAGGGAGCAGAGAGGGCTGGTGGGCAGACACACCTGCTGACCAAACCCCACCAGTAACCAGTTGGTCTCACTCCATAAGTCCCTGTGACACAGAAGACAGGAAGAGAAATATTGTCAAATTCATCACTCTCATTGATCTCTACCATCAACATCGCTGATTAATCTTATAAATATAATTATAATAATCATATAATCAAAAATTTAACTATGTTCTACAGTGCACCTGGAAAGTATTCATTGCTTCACTTTTTCCACATTTGTTTTGTTACACCCTCATTCCAAAATTGACTAAATTCATTATTTCATTCAAAAGCCTACAAACAATAGCCCATAATGAAAATGTGAAAGAAGTTTGAAATCTTAGCAAATTTCTTAAAAACAAAAAAAACAAAAGCACATGTACAGTACATAAGTATTTACAGCCTCTGCTCAATACTTTGTTGAAGCACCTTTGGCAGCAATCACAGCCTCAAGTCTTTGAGTATGATGCTATAAGCTTGGCACAGCTATTTTTGGGCAGTTTCTCCCATTCTTCTTTGCTGGACCTCAAGCTCCATCAGGTTGGAAGGGGAGCGTCGGTGCACAGCCATTTTCAGATCTCTTCAGAGATGTTCAATCAGAATCAGTCTGGGCTCTGGCTGGGCCACTCGAAGATATTCACAGAGTTGTCCTGTAGCCACTCCTTTGTTATCTTGGCTGTGTGCTTACGATCATTTGTCCTGTTGGAAGATGAACCTTCACCCCAGTCTGAGGTCCAGAGCGCTCTGGAGCAGGTTGAGCAAGGATGTCGCTATACATTGCTGCATTCATCTTTCCCTCAATCCTGATTAGTCTCCCAGTTCCTGCCACTGAAAACATGCCCACAGCATGATGCTGCCCCCATGTTTCACTGTAGGGATGGTATTGGCCAGGTGATGAGTGGTGCCTGGTTTCCTCCAGTCATGATGTTTTCCATTCAGGCCATAGAGTTTAATCTTGGTTTCTTCAGACCAGAGAATTTTGTTTCTCATGGTGTTGGAGTGCTCCAGCGGCATTTTGGCAAACTCCAGGCGGGCTCTCATGTACCTGTTACTGAGGATTGGCTTTCGTCTGGCCACTCCACCAAACAAACCTGATTGGTGGAGTGCTGCAAAGATGGTTGTTCTTCTGGAAGTTTCTCCTCTCTACAAAGAAATGGAGATCTGCCAAGAGTGAACATCTGTTTATTGGTCACCTCCCTGACTAAGGCCCTTCTCCCCCGATTGCTCAGTTTGGCCGGGCGGCCAGCTCTAGGAAGAGTCCTGGTGGTTCCAACCTTCTTTGATTTACGGATGATGGAGGCCACTGTGTTCATTGGGACCTTCAATGCTGCAGCTATTATTCTGTATCCTTCCCCAGATCTGTGCCTTGATACAATCCTCTCTCTGAGATCTACAGAAAATTCCTTGGACTTCATGGATTAATTTGTGCTCTGACATGCACTGTTAACTGTGGGAACTTACATAGACAGGTGTGTGCCTTTCCAAATCAAGTCCAATCAACTGCATTTACCACAGGTGGACTCCAATATGGTTGTGGAAACATTTCAAGGATGATCAGTGGAAACATGATGCACCTGAGCTCAATTTTGTAGTCATGGCAAAGGCTGTGAATACTTACATGTTTTTTTGTTTTTCATTTTTAATAAATTTTCAAAAACACTTATTTCATTGTCAATACAGAATATTGTTTGTAGAATTCTGAGGGAAATAATGAATTTAATCTATTTCGGAATAAATGTGGAAAAAGGGAAGTGCTGTGAATTTTTTCCAGATGTACTGTATGTCAAAGAATTATGTTCTAACTTTTTGCTATAATTGAGATGTGTTCCTCCAAGTTGCTCACTGATTTGGTTAGAGGGCAATCTGAAAGGTTGGAAGGACAGGAAATGTCACCTTGGTAACCAGTCTTCCAGGGCCTTGCGCGTCTCCTCTGGGTTCTTAGTCCTGCCCCTTGTCCAGCCCAGCCGGTTGGAGATACGATGAACGTGTGTGTCCACACCTAAATAAACATACACAATTAAAACAAGCAATGAAATGTAGAACTAAACTAGCCCTTTAATACAGGCCTATTCAAATCTGGCCCTCGACGCATGTTCCACTACATCTTTTAATTGCAACCCTCTAATCTGGGACTTATTTAGTTCTGCTACACCAGATGTGCGCAATTAATGATAAGGTAGAACTGAAAACCAGAAGGTAAAGCCCTGCTTTAATATGACATTAACTAGTGTATATATTCCTAAAGAACTACGAAAACCAAAATGCATCTCTTCTTCCTAACACCAACTCTGAGCAGTATGGTACTTGTAGTCCTACCTATTCCTGAGACCTGGTTCCAGGCTATGTCCATGGCCAGATGGGCCATCTTAGGTCCTACCCCGGGTAGTCGGACCAGGCCCTCTACAGAGTTAGGAATGTCCCCTCTGAACTCTGACTGGAGCACGGATGACGTCTGCTTCAGGTACTTCACCTTCTTCTGAGGGAAGAGGGCAGAAGCGTCTTGCACCTATTTTGTTTAAGGGGGCACAGTGTGCACAACACATGGAAACAGGTGCCCACAAATACTGATATAAAAAGGAAAATCCACTTGGCTCAAAAATCTGAGGGGGCACGTGCCCCCTCAATTTCAATGGGCATGACGCCCCTGGAAGAGGGGGTGTTGGACAGGTAAAGAGACGTGTCACCTTTTAGAAGATGACAGGGTAGATAAGCTGTTCCAGTGTGTGTATGTACCAATTTACAGTATGTAGGATGTTACCTTCCAGAAGCCAACAGGGTAAATTAGTTGTCCCAGTGTTTTGTCATCAGTGTTGACTATGTTATCCACCGTACAACCGTGAGCCCTGAGTCTCTGCATGGCGGCTCCTGTCACCTGGTCCTTGGTTTGACTAGACAACATGAGAGACACCAGCACCTGGTAACGCCTCACCTGGTAAGAGGAAGGGGCAGGGGAGGAGAGAGTGAGCAGGAGACGTGAGTGGGATGGAGATGCTACACCGACCACAGAGATGGAGAGTGTAGGTAGGAAATATAGGATATTGGAGACAGGGATGAGGTGAAGGAGAGTCTACACAGACCACAGAGATGGATAGAGAATGCACATCCTCTGAAGGAAAGCAGGAGTGTGTGGAGAGCAAGGAAAGACACTGGTGAGTGACTGCCACTGGGGGCGTTAATGATAGAGACCTCAGCAGGGGCGTCTGAGTCATAGCATTTCTCTGCCCCCATAAGGTCAACGGGGGCATCCCTGCTGCTCCTCATCTGACGTATGTGATCCAGCTGCTTCCTCCAATCACAAGGCTCCCAGGAATCAGGCTCTGCCTTCTCATCGTATTCCACCTTCACCTGGCTCCTCCTACGACGGCTGTTTGCCAAGGGCAACAGGGGAGGGACTTAAAGTAGAAGAAGACCAGCATCTGGTTAATGCTTAGTGACAAACGGCATCAACACAGGAGGCGCTTATGTGTTTAGTCCTGAATGTGTTGGCAGCTGTGGTACAAGACAAGCGACCTACCGCAAGTATGCCATCATGAATCATATGAACTTTTACTGCTGTAATTGCGTTGGTAATTGGTTTATGAAAGCGGTAACGCATTTCGAGGGATTGTGGCATATTGCCATTGATAAGACACAATACTCAACCTCCAGCCTTATTGCGTTCACCTCTTGCCAATGAATGTAACAGTTTGACCTCTCAACAAAGCCCCATCGTGACTACTACTACGATCCAAATCATACCTGGACTCTGATTGGAGACGCTTGTCTCCTCTTCCTCTTGTTTTACGTGTGAAGTCGAAGTTGAGCTTTCCCCTCTGCTATCCAACTTGTCTTTTAAAGTAGTATTTCTAGCGCCCTGAGTGATGACTGCCGTGCTCTGAACGAAATAGTGTGAAGTCATGTTGATGGGGAGAAGCGAATATGATAAACTCCACGTGCTGCTAGTAAGACGGACTGTGGCCGTGGCTAAAAACATTAGCTACCTTTCTAGGCTAACTTAACTTTAACATACGTCTACCTATTTCTGTAGCATTTAAAACAGATTGTTTATGTAAACTACAACGTGACCTGCTCCTCTCGGTTTTACGGTTATTTTCAAACATAAACACAATCAAAAAGGCAAAATAATAAGTAAGGGACAAACATGTCCTGTTTCTTGCAGCTATGTCCAGTAAACTACAATTCCCGGCAGTCCCTGGACATAATGTGTTTTTGTAGGAAGTTACCCGTCTGTGTATCCGGTTGTTAAGTTGGGGACTGATCAGAGAGCTGGGACAAGCGTTTAAGGTGAACAATGAGCTAGAATACCTTTCTAAATGCATGACATCCTTTGGTCGATAGTTTTTCTATTTCAGAGCTACATCTGAATGACGATAGAAACCATCTAGTTAGATAGAAGCTAAGTGGTTTAACTCATTATGTTGCCTGTCAACAAGGTGTTTAGCTAGCTAGATTTATTTTATTCCTGCGTGTTTATCTAGCTAGTTTCTATGTCTTTCTATATGTCCGTTATCTTTTCAACAACAGAAAATGCCCGCCCCCGAGGGCTGTATAGGGGCGCGCTCCCAGTGGTACAGAATTGTTTGACACTTGACAGGGTGGATTTAATGCGACATTCTGTCGTTGTGAAGCGCCTTCACTTCAACCACCCCTCTGGAAGACAAGTCGGTATGTTGTCACAACAACAATCCCGAGATCGTAGCCACTAGCGGTGCATACATGTAGATTAATTTGGGATTGTTGAAGACCATACACAGAGAAAAACACCAGTGTTACTTAAGTACAACACATTCCCCAATCTTTACAATTTAACATTATGCTCTTTATTAAACGATCGTAGATGAGGAATTATATATTTTTAATGCAATGTGTTAAAAAACAAAATTGCTTGTATTTTATGCTTTTAAGCACGTGATAGTTGTCTGATGCGCGTGTATTGTGACTTCCGGCGTACGTGTGCGCGCAGCTGGACGTAAATTTGACAGCCGCAGGTGCAAAAAAATAAAACTTAAGGGAGGTGTTTAAACATGTTGAACATGTTAATTAACTTGCCTGTTTGATTTGAATAACAGAAATTCACAAAGCAAAATTCACATTCAGTTGCTTAAAGTGTTGATTTGTGATTTTCTGGTCAATAACCCAAGATCAATCATGTTTGACTTTGGCAGCAATTTTACACTTTGGGTAACACTTGGGGCCGGTTTCACAGACACAGATCAAGCCTAGTCCTGGACTAAATTTAACAAATTGAATGGAAATCTCCGTTGATATTGCTTTTTAGTCCAAGATTAGGCATAATCCTTGTCTGTGAAATCAGACCATAATGCTTTGCAAACATTTTTCTGCACATTTTTAATCCCAAAGTTGTTCATGCTCTATTAATATTTCAGGGAAAAATGGGTAGATGTTTGAGGTCACCAACATTTAAAAATGTAAATTGCCAATTTTTTTAACTATTATTGTGTTGCTGGTTATTGGCCTGCTGACATTGGAATTAATATTCCTGCTGTAATAACTGGATTGGGACTCGCACCAGGATGGTTTAGCCCCATCTTGTGGTCAGACTGGGACATTATTCAAGCATTCCAATTTCACTATTCTGTCTTTGTGTTCACCAGCTTAATTACCACAAGCTGATTCCTGTCTTCAATTAACTGTGTGTATATATGTTCCTCCCTTGCCCCCTGTCAGTTGTCATTATCGTACTGTTGCCTGGTTGTGTTGTAGGGAGTCAACATTGGCAGACCTAATCGTTAGGGATGTGTAGTTGAGCATCCCTAACGATTAGGTCTGCCAATGTTGATCTAATCGTTAGGGATGTGTAGTTGAGCATTCACCTTGTTAAGTGTCTTAGCACATCTCCTAACTAAGAATATTATTGTATTCCTTGTTACCATCGTGTTTATGCCACGTATTGCATAGTAGGTATTTCGTATGTCAGTTTTGTTCATTAGTCTTGTATGCTGCTGTCAGAATCTGCTTTATCCTGCAATAATAAATCTATGGCAATGAGAGACTTTTCTTATGCAAGTCCTGTTCCCATGGGAGTCCTGTTCCCATGGGAGTCCTGTTCCCATGGGAGTCCTGTTCCCATGGGAGTCCTGTTCCCATGGGAGTCCTGTTCCCATGGGAGTCCTGTTCCCATGGGAGTCCTGTTCCCATGGGAGTCCTGTTCCCATGGGAGTCCTGTTCCCATGGGAGGCCTGTTCCCATGGGAGGCCTGTTCCCATGGGAGGCCTGTTCCCATGGGAGGCCTGTTCCCATGGGAGGCCTGTTCCCATGGGAGGCCTGTTCCCATGGGAGGCCTGAGCTAGGGCTGGGCGATATGGCCAAAAAATGATATCACGATATAAAATAGATTTTTTTTCAATACGATATGTCTGATGATATATTGAATTACACATATATATAGGACCTGCTGTGACTTGATTAAATCAAAGTGCATTGTCTGCTGTATAAAGAAATAAGAACAATACATACAAAAAATATGGTTTGACCGTGTTATATTTCTGTTTAGAAGTTTTAGGTTAGTGCTGCCATTATCAAATATTTTCTAACAACTAATCTTTCGACTAACTTTTCGATTGGTCAACTAATCTAAACGACTAATTTAAAAAAAATCAAGTGTTTGTTTTTTCGTTGTGTCCATTTTATTTTGAATTAAACTGAAGGGCAAAAACATTAAATGTCACCTGTCCCATAAATAACATACATTTTACCAAATAATTTTTTTTTTTAAAGTGGGATGTTTTGCACATTCCAAAAATATATTGCACAAAGTTGCAAAGCTCATTAAGTAAACTGTTCAAAAACATTATGTATTAATCTAAGCACAAGTTTCTGCATTTCCATTAGGCTATACCATATTAGTCCGAGTCTGGACTAGCCTACTACGATTCGCTTAGCTCCCCTCGCTTAGCTCTGCATAATAATCTGCATAATAATGAATTGCGCTGAAAGCCGGCAGGCACAAAGCTATGCTGCTGCATTTACACTTGCATGCTTGACAGGGTTTAAAACATTACTGCCAAAGTCATAGCCTGTTTAATATCCAAAGACAGTCATTGTACTTCTAATAAACTGTACAGACTAGCTTGCCGTTTCATTAATAATCATATACTTAACGTTGCATTTTTCTTTACTGTGATCGCATTTAAATGGGATAATGCTTCCCTGCAATATGAGGTGATTTGTTGCACACAGAATCACAGCCTAAAATGCACGGAGCCACGCATGCGTATTATTGAAAAAAACTGTAGAATCACAACTCTATTTTCCTCAAAGCAATTCTCCAGTATAGTTGAAATGGCAAAATTCGAAATCGGTGTTCTCATTGCTGTTTTCATGTAGCCTAATATTTGTAAAAAATCATATTACAATCCTCAAGGAAATGCGCACATTTAAGTACAGGAACGAACGAAGGATGCAAGTTATTAGGCTAGTCGCTGCATACTGTATCTGTAGAAAACGGCATGAGGAACGCCCCGCAAACAAGCCTCTGAAAGCCACCTTCAGGAAGGAAAGACAAATGTTGATAGTTTGCAATACTTCTACCGATTATAATAAAACAATCAAATACCTTAACAGAATATTATATTAGGTCATCCCTGTTTGGAGAAAGTACTTAAAACAGACATTTTAATCTTACACAAAACGTTTGCAATGGTTAGTGCAAATGTGAACTGAACACAAACATGGGACTAATTCTCTTTCACAAACATGTTTCTCTCATTTTAGCTAATTTGGGAAGTAGACATAAACTATTGACATTTGTAACAAATATTACAGATATCTTAGATGTTTCTTTGTTTCAGAACAAAACCAGCTGTTATGGATATGTCGATATTGGATATTCTTCTCAATATTATTTTCAAAAACTCGATAATGATAAATATTGAATTATCGCCCAGCCCTAGCCTGAGCCCATTGTTGTTCTTCTAAAGTCCCCACTGGCCTCATGCTAACATCCCTGAGCTGTTTCCTCCATGTCCTCCAGCTCAGTTCTGAAGGACCACTTTGTTACTGGTGTGTCAGCCGAGACAATACCTTGAGTATGCTTTAAGATTTGTCTATGAGACCAGTCTAGCCAAACACTGTCCTTCTTTATGAGATGTTCCCTGGTCTTTATAGTTGAAGCCATGCTTGAAATGCAATATGGTACATTAGGGTTGTTGTATGTGTAGAGGAGGGAAAAACATCACACATCACAGATTTTATCTTTAACTTGCATCTGTGGATGATGTTGACTGACAAAGTTTACCAAACCATTTTCAAGCCCATGTCAGGATATCAATTGCAGACTTGCAATGTTTTTTCAGACGGGGACGTCTGAAGGATCGGCGATCACGCACATTCAGAGGTGGTTTACACACCGAGATTGGACCGGACCCATCCTTGCTCTTGAAAGACCAGGCCTTTTTTGGAGGCTCCATATATACTATGATTTAGGGCTGAAACGAACTCAAATAATTTAATTACTAAAAAACCTTGATACAAAATGATTTGCCTCAACGCTTCGTTTAGTCAGTGTTACCAACGTTGTATCCATAGACTGTATACAGTACTGGATGTAACGTGTGCTGTCACCCATTGGTTTGTGAAGAAATTATTTGAGTCGCAGAGTTAACCGTTACGAGCGCAGCCATCTTGGTTGCGGATTTGATGATTTAAGACGAGGTGGCATCTGACTGTGACGATAGCTGAGAGTTTGCAACGCTGCTTACGCTCTACGTTACGTTACACACTTTCACTGGCACAGTCAATGTCAATTGTCACTCTCTAAAACACCCCCTGAAAATCAACAAGAACATAATTTAAAAAAATGAACATTCTGTATTGCAGAAGACTTAAAACTAGCGATTGAGACCATAAACTCACTATGAAAATGTTTACTGAGGTAATAAATCAAAGTGGCTGACTTTCTTAGACTTAAAGAAACCAACCTCTTGCAACCACACGTGTCGCCCCCTGCTGGAATTCAGTTAGAAAGCAGGTTTAAGGCACTTCTGCATTTGCATCACTTTGCCAAACCGGATGCTCACCCTGTGGTTGTATTGCTCACAGTGTTTCCATACGGGTGATTATTACTGTCATATACCGGGCTGATGCTGCTGGCGACACATGCCATGAAGACTCACTGATGGTGCAGAGTACAAAATGAAGTTAGCGTAAATACAGTTGTATGCAAAAGTATAAGCATCTCTGACAATTTCCATGATATTCATTTATAAATAATTGGGTGTTTGGATCAGCAATTTAAGTTTGATCTATCAAATAACTGAAGGACACAGTAATATTTCTGTAGTGAAATGAGTTTCATCTGTAAAAATGTGCAATATAAATCAAAACCAAATTAGACAGGCATGCACCCTTGTCATTTTGTTGATTTGAGTACCTGTAACTATCTTGCACTGATTAATTGGAACACACAGTAGTGGGTAGCCCCAGCATGGGGGGGCACAAATATGTGCTGCAAAGGGTAGGCGAGTAGGGTAGTCGGGCTAGCAATCCTTTCAACTTCAACTTTCAACTTTATTGTCACATAATTACAAGTATACACAAGTAATCAGTGAAATTAGCCATCAACCCGTCCAAGACAATCACCGGGTAGACAGGACAGGACAGGAATTAGAAAAACAATACAGCATTACATGAGGAAAGATGAGGGGAAAAAAAAAGAGAGCCCCATATTATGCCCCTTCAGGGGTACAGTGTGGTAACCTGAAAAAAAACACCTCGGCAGTTTAGCACATTTAAGTACACACTCTGAACAGGACTAGCAACAGGGGTGGTGGGGAGCGGGAAAAAGGGCAATGAGG
>JACXGM010012059.1:0-14282 GCA_016801145.1 Umbra pygmaea
GTGTGTGTGTGTGTGTGTGTGTGTGTGTGTGTGTGTGTGTGTGTGTGTGTGTGTGTGTGTGTGTGTGTGTGTGTGTGTGTGTGTGTGTGTGTGTGTGTGTGTGTGTGTGTGTGTGTGTGTGTGTGTGGACCAGGGCTGATATCAACTTGATTACATCAAGGCAGCTGTGGAACTTGACACCTTGCTGAATTTGTCAGCATTAATCGGCGGTGCCCTGTCACTAGATCCGTCAGCATCCCAGATAATTAGGGAGTCTGTCTAACGATGCCGCTATGGCTGCCGCCCGCTTCTCCTGCAACCAGGGGACTGAGCTTAACTTCTAATTCTCTTTTTTTACCTCCTCCTACCCTCCCCCATCTGGTTGATAATTAGAGACGACTCAGAGACGACTTTTCACGTAGCAGGCGAGAATTTGTTCGGGTAGAATAGGGGGCATAGATCGGCTTCACAAATGAGTGTGTGCTCATCGGTCACAGTTTAGTGTTTGGTGTTGTTAAGGTGATGTTTAGATAGCTGAATGTTATAAAGTTGCTCCTGGCTCAGTTGCATTGACATTCTGTGGTGTAGAGGTATAGAGAAGGATCGTCTTGGTATAGACAATGATCATCTTGGAAATAAATTATTGTTATTATTACATTACAATAATTGACAAGTTGTACTAGTACTGCAAGAAAGTGCTTTAATTTTACCCATATATATAATTTCAGCATTGTGGTTAACTTGAAATGTGACCTAATCTATTCTTGTTATACTAAGTGCATTGAAATGCAAATGTCGCATTATCATATTTAAGAATCAGGTGTTGACAAAAGGTCTGTGACCAATAAGCACAGAAATGATCAAGTGAAAGCTTCTCTGAACTCATGAATACAGAGTTTCTGTAATCTACTATATAACGACACTACTGGTTGTTTATCTCTGGCTTGAAAATGTATCAAATATAGAATTGTTTGCCTAGTAAATGACTCCAAATTAGAGTGTCTGACACAATGAAAACACACTTCAATGTGAACGAATCACCCTTCAGAGATCAAGCGTCAACAAATGACTGCAGCAAAAGATGCAGCTACTCGGATTGCACCGCATCGAACAAAACTGCCAAAACTAACAGATGCAGCCATGTTGTTCCAGATGGAGTGAAATTGGATGTACTGGATGTGTAAACTGTCCGAACTACATAAAAGCTACTGAGCCAACAGAGTTGCTAGAAATCCACCCTAAAGCGCAGACCTCAATTTTTAAGTTTATCCTCTACATCAAATCAGGCAATAATAATAGTATTAGATATAGTGATTTTATGTCATGTTGTGTGTACCGGCATCTTGAAGCGATTAAGGGTCCATCTCTGTCACGTGCACACACATATAGAGCATTTAGTGCTTTGATGGAGACCACCATATGACCTGCACTGGATATAATGGAAAGACCATGGCTGCTAAGTTTTGATTGACCATTACTGCAAGTGATGTATGTGACTGTCATGAAACAGACAATTAAATCAATATCCGAGAGCTGGGTGTGAGTGAGGCAGGGAGTCAATGACTTTGAGTGCACAAGCTGCTAATTCTGCAGCATTTTGTCATTTACATCACTGCTAATGTTTGATTTGTAAATTTCAGTGTATGTTGAAACTAGGCTATAGCATTTACTATGGTCCACTCCTGTTATGTGCACACACATGATGTGTTCACACTCCTTAAGTGCGTTGTAATTTAAGTCGGAATTTAATAAGTCAGAATCCAAATGTAAATTTGTCCTATCTGTACCATCATATTTGATTTAGTACATGCATTAAGAACAGTGTAAAGCATGCTTTTAATTGTGAGTTGTTGTTTAGCTACAAACGTAAAGGGCTGAAAACCTTTCTGTAACAGCATTTTCATAACCGACTACCATTTTTCACTAGTTTCTTCATATCATCTATTTATATCAGGGTATCTTCACATTTATATATCTGCATTACAGCTGAAATGACAACCCCTCAGAGTTCAAAGTATCTCCTTCCCAACCTGCTAAACTTCACATTTCCAAAGTCTGTTTAATATTCTAGAACTGTTTTGTTCAGTGCAGTCATTAATGCCTGAACTTCAAAGGAAGAATTCTCATTAGGTGACTAGTTGAAATCCCTGTCAATCATTCACAACTGCTGTAAGATACAAAGAAAAAATCACATAAAAAATGGCAGGCTCTACTCCAGCCGTTTACATGACACTTTATAAAATAATATAAGTATGAAATAAATCTTTGTTTATCTTTCCAAAATATAAATAAAACATCATATTAAAAAGAAAACGTTTGCATACTATAACTTAATATATATTGAAGCTTTAAAGCAACCATATTTTGTCAAGTATAGAAATGATAAAGAGCCGTTATTCTGGATGAAAGTTCATCCTTATTATGGGGGTCTCTTTAGCAGTATCAGGGTGTTACTGTCCGCCGATCTCGACACGCCCACCAACCTCCCTCCGCCTTCTTCCCTCGTCCCTCCCCCAATGGTCATTAATCGCAAAGTATTTACCCCCGCTTAGGAACTTTTCTTTCAATTAGTATTTTCTCCTGCTTCTCGACAGGTAGTCTTTTCTCCTGCTTCTAAAAAGTTATCCTTTCAGTTGCTCAAGCTGTCGAGCGCATGCGTGTTTCCATGATGAATGATTTACTGATGCTTATCGGGAATGAATGGATCAAAGGCAGTCGCATGACAAGCGATCAATCAGGCATCAAATCAAGGATGGCAATCCCACAGTGGAACAGAGACTGAAAATACGCACCAGCGAGTAATTTTTCTTTGGTTGAGTACTTGCGGCCAAAGATAGAACATCAAACACTTGATAAAATAAGCGAGCACACGTCTAGTTGCATTAAGTCCATTAAGTAGGCTACCTGTGTGTAAAACTTAAATTGGCCGTAATGTTTCCAAAATGTTAAACAGAACCGTATTAAAGAGAGTCAAATACCTTTTCTCTGTCCAATGTGGAAAAAAGTTAGTTGTTTTTACCCGCCTTTTGATTGTTATATTGACGGTGTTTTTTCTGAAATGAACATATTTTAAACAATGATTTGAAATGCGAATTTTAGGTGATGTTTGGTGAATTAGAATTCGAGCTGGCTTACCTACGGACCGCCTTGGCGCTTGCTGCTTTCTCCTCGGCATGCTGCTGCTAGACTTTCCGCTTGACTTTTCATGCAGAGACCAAAATATATGACGCCCCAAGAGAAAACCAGTTCAACAAAATCAAAGCAAATGTATCGTAGTGTGTTCTTCTCTTCTGTTGATTCGGAGTATAAATATAGCTTGTGGAATCACGTTATTAAATGGCAAAATTATATCTAAGTGTCAGTTTGAGTAGGCAATTATCTAGAAACCACTCATCCGTCGGAAATTGTTTGTCAAATGTCAATAAAGCGATACTTTTTACAAAAATAGACGTTTGTCATGGAATGCTGTGAGTGACCTGACTTTTTAATATAACTCATAGCATGGTAATCAAAATAGCATGATCTCCGGTTAGGTTTCAGTCCGGCAGTGGAGATCATGGACAGCCGCCAAAGCCCCTTCAGTCCCGCTGTGCTTCCATCAAAAAGGATTCCACCGCAAGAACAACACTTTGTAACCGATTTTGGGATAGAAAGTAACAAAGAAGCCTTTGAATGTAACACAAAGTTCCACCGCGACGGATAACGTTCCAAACTGTAATTCCGCACAGGTGCTGTTCCGTTGTTCAACCTCTGCAAGTCGACACAAAATGGGAGAGAGAAAGATGGGCATTAGAGGGCTACGGATATGTCAATCAGTCCGTGTCAGTCAGTCATATCGACGCTGCAGAAAGATCAAACGGCTATGTCGCCAATAGGCTACTTTCTGTCTATCCTCACGCAACCGAAACACGGTAACACCCACAGCTCCGCTCTGATAGTCTATTCCGACGATAGGCCTACTCACAAAAATGATGTCCTTTCGCTTTCATGTGGACAGTTGATGTATTACTGCTCCAAAAACTGTTCATAAACAAGCGAAACGCCACCAGCTATTCTACGAAGCATACGAATATGGACTATTTCTTATTTTAACTTCAGATTGCGAAGCGGGAGTCTTGTCTCAGCAGTGAGAAATATTTAGTATTTCGCACATTCGGGGGATGCGCGACTGATGAGACAGGCACAACTGATAGACACATCGAGTTGCCTTTCTTGCCTCTCCGTTACTCCACCCCTCTGGAAGCGTCACTCTGACAGTCAGAGCCCACCTGTCAATCTTTTTAATTGTTCTGTTTTTTCTCTCTACATTGATTATTTTTCATAACAGGATTATAAGACAGCTCCTGTCCAATGCATTGATCTGATTTAAACGTTCATGCCTTATTATAGTTGGTCTCCAGTTTCATCAAATTCGTTTTTAACACAAGACAATACACATATGGCATATTACTGTCATGAACACACAAAATACATGCCTGACATATGTCCTGATATTCTATCGTGAAAGGCATTGTTTTTTAACTTGTTAGGCCATGCATACTGCACATGGAAAAAGTAAAGCTGGAAGCATCAAGGAAAAAAATATATACGTATTCAGCATTATTTCACGTGCGTATTGATACCCTGAGAAAGGGGGCAGTAAAAATTGCAGATTGATTCGTTATACCTTATTACAAGGAAGTGACTTACTCGTATGGAAATGGGAGGGGCGCCGAGTGCAGTCCACTACATAGTACACTGCATCCATCCCTTCGAATTGCTTATTCATAAATTGATAACATTTTCCAAGTTATTAACATGTGTATATAACTTATTTAGGCCAAACGCAATGAAGGAGTGTATATTGGGCAATAAATGAAATTACCAAATTTGGCTAGATTCTGTATCATACATTCGTCCCCAATTTAACGTGTCGTTATGTCTTTCTTTAATGACATGCTCTTTTATTTGTTCTACTGTATGGGGTGGCTGTGTTTGGATATCTTTCCTGGCTCCTAGTAGCATACATTGGGTGCTGTGGTGTGTTGCTTAGTAAGTAGATACGCACGGTTGCACACACCAACCCTGTGTAGGATATTAGGGAGATTTACCATCACTATCACGGCCGCAGCTTCTTGCAAAGCGCAACTTCATCATCCGAATTCTCGGACGCACGGCTGGATCTTTGCGACACGGATTAACTTCTCAAATCCTGGGCGTCCAGTAAGCAGAAGGACCTTGACCAAATTACCCTGGTGAGTTCTCAGAATTTGCAACATATGTTAGCCTCTATCTTTAAAGCATCACGCCTTACGACCTCGTGCGTTTCAATATATTGTTCTCAAGTCATATGGTAACAGATTATGAGCTTTCACCATCAAGACTATCGGCATCATTTTACCTACTGAAATAAATAATTACCTCTCAGTGCACGAAAACCCTGAGACATCGCCAGCATGCTATCAAACTGATCATCTATGCAGGGGTGGTCAGAGGAGACTAATAATATGGCAATATTTCTAAGTACCGCCCCAACATCTGTCTATCCATCCCTTTATCTACCTGAATATGTGTTTAGCAATTGATGCTTCTATACGTCACAAATCTTGCATCAGAAATTGAATTGAGAAAGTTGAACCAGAGTAATAGGCTACTAAACCTGCTTAGAGTACTGTTTTTGAAGCTTATATATATATATATATATATATATATATATATATATATATATATATATATATATATATATATATATATATAAGAGTTAGGCGTTTACTTTATTTAGGCGTTTACTTTATTTAGGCGTTTACTTTATTTAGTTCGAAATCTTTGTGCGTGATTTTTTCTCTTGTTATTTAATATGCTATAGCTAGGCCTACATTTCTATACCCCGATATTTTTATTATATTATTGTTAGTTTTTCTTGTTATTATTATTATGAAATTATAATGCAACATAGACTATCCTACGTCAGAATTGTTAGTCTAATAAAACACCCACATATAAAAATTTAACAAAACAGTACATACAATTAGCTAAACGTTTGTTTAGAGCAATGTGAATAGCCTTTTTTTTCTAAAGAGTTTTAACGTAATTATGACTTACATTTGATACTATGTTGAACTATGAGACATTTAATTGTACAATTCAGGCACTTTAACCGGCTGTCTTTTATTTTGAATTTGTTCCTTCTATTCTCCCTTCCTTAGTACAATATTGTTATAGACAGGTTCACATAGGCTGTATTGTGAATATTATTATCAATGCCAAAATATTACACGATCGTAGCCTATGTATTGCCCGCATTTAGTAAAAGCTCTGAGAAATGTCCATGATATTTATCTTGGTCACAATAGTCCAAGATTGTCTACTAAATTATAGGGTTTTTAATTCAGAGTTCATAGTGCGTTTGTTTGCCCTCGCAGTATAACACACACACACACACACACACATTTTATCTAATATGAAGTATCCCTGGTTGTCTCATGACTTGTGTTATTAACCTATATGTTTGCTAAATTTGTTATTTTTGTCACAACAAATGTTGTAATAATATGCATAGTATAGGCCTAAATATTAATATGTGGTGTAATTATGGCATAATGATCACATCATTAAAATCTGATCAGAGCACAATGAAAAATAAGCACTGGTATTTGATTATGATAGCATATTGTAGAGTTATAAGTGTAATTACATTCTATTTCACATTTGTTTCTTATGAAAAATTGTGTTAGAAATGTGATACCAGGTTTATACACACCAAAGGTCACAGTATTCTTGCTGCTTTCTTGTCAGCCTAAAGGAAGGCCATCACATGCAGGGGACACACAGTACAGTACACATACAGTACAGTACACATACAGTACAGCACACATACAGTACAGTACACATACAGTTCAGTACACATACAAACGGATGCTTTAACAGAGTCAAAGTGCATGCATCCTTGCAGCCACACGCTCACACACGCACACAGACACACACGTGTAGTACTGTCAATGCATTTTGATCCCAACTTACACTGTAACTATAATTGTGTCTGAATGTCCCTAATGACTCAGGGCAAGCCCTATTAAACAGGCTGACTGTAGAGTTGAACTGGAAAACAAGATGGTGGCTCCTCGAAGTACCTTTATAGGCATTTCCCCCTCCTTTAAGACATGGTTAGGACATCATTCTAAAGATTTAACAAATCAAATGACATGTTGGTTCAACTAATCTGTTTTAGTACTCTTGTAACCACAGTTAGCTTGAGCCAAATTAAAAAGCGTGAAAATATCACACTTGTTTCAATCTATTCCAATATACTGGAATGTGTCTTTTTCAAAAGCCATGTTTTGCAGAGGGAGGGTTTAATGCGGTTCACGCTTAAGATGTGTTACAAAATATGTTTAGTGATCATTTTTACAGAGGTGTGTTTTTAATTATGTATGACAGAGTGTAAATGCAGCCACACTGATAGTAATTCACATGGCACAATTCATGCTATCCTAAATGTTGGATAGACCCAAACAACTGCATTTCTGACCGAAAATGGCTTGATGATTAGAGGTATATATAGGCAGAAAGCAGAGTCGAGAGCACCATGGTATGACACAAGTAAGAGCATCAGCGTCATTGTCAATAGCAAAACCAGGAGCCTTGAGCATTAGTCACAAGGATTTCCATTGTATAATCTGTCAAATTTGTTTGAAAAGTGTTGAGCTTCCCTACAAGAGGGTTTCCAATGACAAGTACAGTATCCAGTGACAAGCCTGAAGGGAAAGTGTTGTAGTTTTATTTGTTACTAATGTGCTCTATCCTAAAAGTAATACGTATATTGTTCCATCTACGACTGTAATTGTCACCCTTAGTAATGATGTCAAAGAAGGCGATAAACATGTCCTTGTTTTTTCCCAGCTTGATCTTAAACGTTGGTTTTCCAAGTTCATCTAAGCCATTTAGGACTTTTTTGTGGATATTCATGACTTCCAGTTTCAATGGGGTTTGAAGATTAAAATTCCCAGTCCATTATGTCACAGGACACAAAGATGAAATTAGACCTATTGTTTTTGTTTTACATTAATTAAACAATGGCAACAACAAATACGGTAGCTACATGGCTGTAAAAGTGGACTGTCAAGTCAAAACAAACTTTGCAATATTTGGGGCAATATGTTTTCCATGACATCAAACATTTGCATTCAATTTAACACTTTAGACATCCAGCCCGAAATTTAATTCAAACTCTTGTTTTTTAAAAGCCCAGATTACACCTTTACGTTTTAATAAACAGTAGCTGTGAGCAATCTGCCTAGTAAAGGACACAAATATATTTTCCCCACGCACATTAATGCGGATGGTTTGAGCGGTAAAATATTCTCCAATAATCTTTATTGGGTAATTGCAGATGTTGTTCACATTTTGGGTACCCAAATTCTCCAAAATACTACAATTAGATGCAATCTCCATATGAAAATGCAATGTAAAATAAATACATACTCTCAACAAGACAGAAATGTCAGCTTCTGCATTTTGCTAAATCTTATTTTTCATTTGAGCTGAGATTAGAACTGGGTTCTAATAAACAATAAAGCATTTTTGCCACAAACACAAGAAGTGGATTTGGCGTAGATAAAAAGGATGGTCATGCAGAAAAAATATTTGTTACTAACTTTAGGATATTATGGTGGATTTCTTATGCTGTTGAGCGGTTTCTGCCTCCTTTGGCCCTGGAGCTTTTGGTATTACACAAAAACATCATGCACTCTGTTGTATACAAGGAGATTACAGGGAAAAAATGCCCTACTGAAAATCATTATGGTGAGCTGAAGATAGTTCACAAAGGTCCAAGGAATCTCATCTAAAGAATCTGTAGGGATACTGCATGGAAGAATGGACTCCAATCCCTTGTTATATCTTCTCCCACCTCATCAAATATTATGAGAAGACTTAAAAAACTCAATGCTTATCCTGGCAACGGGAAGGTAGGTACAAAATGCAGGGGTGCCAATATTTGCTACACACGTTTTTGAGAATTTATTTTGAATTTTTTCTAAAATGTTTGATTTATTGTATTTTCAATATAAGGTCAAGCTGATGAACAAAAATGACATATCCTTAAAGCCTTTTTTTTTGCTTATTTTTACTAAGCGAGGACACTATTTAGGAAATGTAAGGAATAAAAGCTGAAGGGGGTGTAGCAACATAACTCGGGTACAAGCTGTTCTTCATGTACAGCTGTCAGCCAATCAGCATTCAGGATTCACACCACCCACTATATAAATGTATGTATGTCATAGTGAATCAATGTATTATGCACTAAATTGCTTCAAAGCTACACAATCTGCCATCACACATGTCCACACATGTATGCCAAGATCCCTAACAATAACATGGCAACAGGCCCCCCTCCAACAAGTACATTTTTCAAACTGACAATGTCAACGTGAGGATGAGTCATCCTCGTATTGTATCACTGTCTCCCTTTTTGTCTACAGTATGTTGAAAAACCCTTCCCTCTATATGTGAGCATTTTGTGTAGTTGTTTTGTCCTGTTTATTAGCATGTATTATATTCCTCTTTCTTGTTGATTTTTTAGATTTCCTGATGGGAACATGCGGATAGCCTGGATGGTATACTGGAATACCAGTGGATGGAGCTACCATTCCATGTCTGCCTCGTCCTACATACAACATTGGCTGAAGGCCCAGTGCTAGAAGGTTAGGAAACATTCAAAAGTATCCTACAGATTAAAAATAAAAGTCTCACACCAAATATTTAGGTAGGTGGGATATTCACTTAATGTTTCTTGGAGCGACATAGTGTGCACTGGAAAAAGATATTGTGGCAAAAAAATGTATTCATGAAAGGTTTTGCACAATTTAAGTAAAGCAAATACAGTAAGGAGCCTATATGGTCTACGCCGTCAGAAGAATCGCAACATTGAAGTGTCATTTTTCTCTTAAGATGGGCATGTTGTGCTACATGAGCTGGAAGATATGAGCTGTGCAAAGTTGACCGGCAATTGATAGTGCTGAGAAGTGGATGAGAAGTGGATCTAACCAGAAATTATTTTTTCTGCCACACATGCTATAGCCACCTCTAGAAATTTTTATATACTACTTGGCAAATTCCCATGCCTATTGAAACGCAACAATGCCATTGTCAAAGACAAAGTGTTCATAGTTCGTGGCTTGAAAACAAGACATCACCCTTGCATAAGTGTGTGCCTATACAGTCTCTTTAAAGACTGTAGTTCCTTAAAGAGGTGGATGCTAAAGTTTTGGCACACATTAAAAAAATATATTAACAATGAATCTTTCTGTTGACCTGACCTCTACATGGTACAAAGTGAAACATGATCTACTTTTGCACAAGTTTATTATACAGGATTACTGTTTTTTTTCTTCATTTTCCAAATATTCAAAATAAACAATACAGGGCATGTGGAAACGTTTGGGCATCCTGTCACTTAGTACTTGGTAACACCTCTTTTGGCTGATATAACTGTTCCTCAACATTTTCTATAGCCAGCTATAAGTCGTTCTATTATTGACTTTGGAATTTTTCCCTCTCTACTTTGCAGAACTCTTCCAGCTCAGAAAGATTTTTGGGTCTCCTTGGATGCACTGCATTTTTAAGATCTCACCACAAATTTGAAATGATATGCAAGTCTGGGGACCGAGACAGCCATTCCAAAACCTTTGTCCTTCTTTCTTGTAAATGTTTCATGGTTGATTTTAAGGTATGTTTTTGATCATTGACTTGCTGAAATAACTAACCTCTTTTCAGCTTGAGTTTCCTAACTAATACTGGACATTAGTTTGTAGGTTTTGTTGATATACGTTTGAATCCATTCTACCTTCCACCCTCACCATATTACCAGTTCCGCTTTCTGCCACACAACCCCAAAGCATAATCAAAACACCCCCATGCTTAACAGCTAGCAAGGTCTTCTTTTCTTGAAATTAATCACACTTTTTTATAACTTCTTTGTTTGTGGCCAAAACATTCAGATTTCATTTCATCATTCCAAAGCAACTTGTTCCAAAATTATTATCTTCTTTTGCATACTTTAACACTGAGGTTTTAGAAAAGAATTCCTTTTGAAAACTCTCACATGCAGATCCTTGGGGTGCAAAGAATTTTGTAATGTGGGCTTGTGAACAACTAGTCCAGTGTCATCTTAACTGTTCTGAATGTCCTTTGCAGTGACCTGTGGGTTATGTTTTGCAGTTCTGACCAGTGTTTGGGCATGTCTGTGGGATATGTCCTGGTCTTCCAGATCTTGCTTTAACTTCAACTGTCCCATTTAACTATATTTGTTTGGCAATGATTCTGACAGTTGAAATTGACAGCTGGAACAGTGTTATTGCCTTCTCCTATTATGTCAATTATCTTAATCTTACTCAGATATCTGCTTGGTGAAACCAGGCAGAACAACAATCACAATCTGATTAGAAAGTATGTAGTTACTTCATAGTAATTGTCAAGAACTGAATTTGACTTACAAGGCCTAACAAGTCAATTAACCTTTCTTAGTAATTGTCTTTTTAAAAGGAAATTACAAATGGTCCAAATGGGTGCCCAAAAGGCCCAAAAATTTGCATACAACATACAATATTATATATTTTCTAAACACATGCCAAGGTGCATTTCTGTAAAAAAGGATCCATGATTATAAATGTAAATATTATAGGATCACATGCAATTTGGTGTCAAATAAATGCCTCTGACTGTTTCAATATGCACATTTGTGTTCTTTCACTGCCTTTCTCAATCTTTGTTTATGAAAGAGACTGGCAAACTATCAGCTTTATCCTCTAAGAAATGTGAGCAGAAATGACTATGGAAACTTATGTTGTTCATAAGCTCGAACCGACCATCAGAAAATCTGAGCGAAACTTTAAATGCGGTAATTCTAAATTATTCTAACCCATGCAATTGATACATTGTACACACTACCCTTGCCAAGACAATTGCATTGACTCTTCCACTTTTTTTCTAAGGTTGGAGAACATATTATTCAGAATCTCTCTAGATCCTTCAGTTCCTGTTTCTCGCTTGTATTAGTTCGAGGGGAGTAGACTTTTTTTGCATGACATTCCTGTCTTTACACCAAACCAACCTCTGGTGTATTCAGTCAAGAAGATATATTTTTTGTTACCTCACCATAGAACTTAGTTCCAATCAAATTTTAAATATTGTCCAACAAATTCCAGCCATGTAGAGGCTTTTTTCTGTTGAGACATTTAAATGGCTTTTTTTGGAAACTGGAAACTCTTCCAGGCACAGTCATCACTGCTTCAGTTGACATACACTTCTTGTCGAATACCCTAATGCTGGAGATATTTATTTTTAGATTTGTAGCATTTTTTATAGCCCTTGCCTTATTTGTCAAGGTTATTAACCTTTTGTCTCATTTCATTTTTGTGTTCTCTGACCTCATTGACCTGTCACAGGAGTTTGGCCTGTGACACATTCATTCCCCAGTGAAACTAAGAGTTCCCTAATGACAAATGAAAAACAATTATATATTTTTTTCTGCCATATACCTCAGAAGTTCTCCCAAATTACGTTCTCAGGAAAATATTTTAAAAACATGACCTATGTTGTATGCCAACATATTTGGGGTGTTTTTACATTTCAGCTGTACGTTTTGTTATTAGGCTATATTCGTCATTTAATAGGTTGCACCTGCACATTTCATTTTGCCGGTTCATGCAAGAAAATTCTTACATTCCATAGCGTTCAAAATGATATTCTAATGTTCATTGTTAAGGTTAGCCATGTGGTTACTGAGGTTAAGGTTAGGATTAAGGTTAGGGTTAACAGTACAAAAAATATATAATGTGCAACACGTCTGCATCATGCTGGAATGGAGAACAAAACACACACAAAGCTTCCATCTGGATTTGAACTACTGTAGCAAACTCCAGGATGAAAGTCACAGATTTATATACCCGTACACCATCCCTGACCTCCACCCAAAAACTATGGTATTTACATGCTGCTTCATGATCTTCATTTGGTCATATTATACGTAATTCTGTTTGTAAATTTAGTTCCCTATGAATGTAATTGACCCTCTCATACGTTCATATTTCACATATTTCAGTTTTTCAATATCGTTCTCTCAGAACGTAATTCAATGTGATTTTAGCCTGCATTTTTTAGTTCATACACATTTCCAGGGTTGTTTTTAGATAATTTTTTGGTTAATCATTTATCAATTTTACCACAATAAAGAAATGTAAAGCATTTTTTGGTCTTTTATACCTAGAGGTTCAATAATTTGAGAGAACATATATACACACATATGCTGTGCATCAGGAAAATATTCACAGCGCTTTACTTTTTCAACATTTTGTTATGTTACAACCTTATTCCAAAACTGATTAAATTCAGTATTTCCCTCAAACATCTACAAACAATACCCCATAATAACAAAGTAAAAGAAGTGTGTTTGAAATCTTAGCAAATTTATTAAAAATAAAACAATAAAAATTCACATGTACAGTGCCTTGCGAAAGTATTCGGCCCCCTTGAACATTTCGACCTTTTGCCACATTTCAGGCTTTAAACATAAAGATATAAAACTTTAATTTTTTGTGAAGAAGCAAAGACAAGTGGGACACAATCATGAAGTGGAACAAAATTTATTGAATATTTCAAACTCTTTTAACAAATAAAAAACTGACAAATTGGGCGAGCAAGATTATTCAGCCCTTTACTTTCAGTGCAGCAAACTCTCTCCAGAAGTTCAGTGAGGATCTCTGAATGATCCAATGTTGACCTAAATGACTAATGATGATAAACAGAATCCACCTGTGTGTAATCAAGTCTCTGTATAAATTCACCTGCTCTGTGATTGTCTCAGAGGTCCGTTGAAAGCACAGAGAGCATCATGAAGAACAAGGAACACACCAGGCAGGTTCTGGAGAAGTTTAAAGCTGGATTTGGATACAGAAAGATTTCCCAAGCTTTAAACATCCCAAGGAGCACTGTGCAAGCGATTTAATTGAAATGGAAGGAGTATCAGACCACTGCAAATCTATCTAAACTTTCAGCTCATACAAGGAGAAGACTGATCAGAGATGCAGCCAAGAGGCCCATGATCACTCTGGATGAACTGCAGAGATCCACAGCTGAGGTGGGCGAGTCTGTCCATAGGACAACAATCAGTCGTATACTGCACAAATCTGGCCTTTATGGAAGAGTGGCAAGAAGAAAGCCATTTCTGAAAGATATCCATAAAAAGTGTTGTTTAAAGTTTGCCACAAGCCACCTGGGAGACACACCAAACATGTGGAAGAAGGTGCTCTGGTCAGATGAAACCAATG
>JACXGM010012059.1:14382-24475 GCA_016801145.1 Umbra pygmaea
TTGGCGTAAAAGCAACACAGCTCATCACCCTGAACACACCATCCCCACTGTCAAACATGGTGGTGGCAGCATCATGGTTTGGGCCTGCTTCTCTTCAGCAGGGACAGGGAAGATGGCTAAAATTGATGGGAAGATGGATGGAGCCAAATACAGGACCATTCTGGAAGAAAACCTGATGGAGTCTGCAAAAGACCTGACAGAGATTTGTCTTCCAACAAGACAATGATCCAAAACATAAAGCAAAATCTACAATGGAATGGTTCACAAATAAACATATCCAGGTGTTAGAATGGCCAAGTCAAAGTCCAGACCTGAATCCATTTGAGAATCTGTGGAAAGAACTGAAACGCTCTCCATCCAACCTCACTGAGCTCGAGCTGTTTTGCAAGGAGGAATGGGCAAAAATGTCTGTCTCTCGATGTGCAAAACTGATAGAGACATACCCCAAGCGACTTACAGCTGTAAGCGCAGCAAAAGGTGGCGCTACAAAGTATTAACTTATATAGGGCTGAATCATTTTGCACACCCAATTTTTCAGTTTTTTTTTTGTTAAAAAAGTTTGAAATATCCAATAAATTTCGTTCCACTTCATGATTGTGTCCCACTTGTTGTTGATTCTTCACAAAAAATTACAGTTTCATATCTTTATGTTTGAAGCCTGAAATGTGGCAAAAGGTCGAAAAGTTCAAGGGGGGCGAACACTTTCGCAAGGCACTGTACGTATTCACAGCATTTGCCATGACACTTAAAATTCAGCTCAGGTGCATCTTCTTTCCACTGATCATCCTTGAGATATTTCCACAACCTGATTGAAGTCAGCCTGTGGTAAATTCAGTTGATTTGACATGATTTGGAAAGGCACACACCTGTCTACTGTATATAAGCTCCCACAGTTAACAGTGCATGTTAGAGCACAAAATGCATGGAGTCCAAGGAATTGTCTATAGACCACTGAGACAGGATTGTATAGAGGCACAGATCTGGGGAAGAGAACAGAAAAATATCTGTAGCATTGAAGGTCTTAATGAGCACAGTGGCCTCCATCATCTGTAAATGAAAGAAGATTGGAACCACCAGGACTCTTCTTAGAGCTGCCCACCCAGCCAAACTGAGCGATCTAAGGAAAAGGGCCTTAGTCAGAGAGGTGACCAGGAACCCGATGGTAACTCTGACAGAGCTCCAGCATTTCTCTGTGGAGAGAGAATTTTCCAGAAGAACAACCATCTCTGCAGAACTCCACCAATCATGCCTGTTGGAAGCCACTCCTCAGCAGGGGCGGTTCTACACAGGAGCATGGCGGTTCTGTAAAAATGGCCCTGGCCCCCCCTGTGTCCCCCTCTAAGCTGACTGAATAATAAAAAGACAATTAAAAAAAAGTATACATGCTAGGTAGCTATTTGTCACAGATCAATTTCGAAATGGAAGTTGCAGCTAGCGCCCCTTCAAAACCTATGATTAATTACATCTCTGACATTACCATGAAGGCTAATCCCCAGTCAGAGTGACTTCGTCTTGAGGTAGATAGTTAGCTAGCTATTTAGCTACTGTACCTTGGCCAGTAAATCAGTCAATAAATCCTCTGAAGTCAATCAACAGCTAGATCACCTACCGAGCTCAAATTCATACATGCTTAGCAATATTCTGTCAACCTTATTTTATGCATGAATTGGTCTGGACATCTCCTGCAAAATTAAAGTGCTCAAAATGTTAACCAATAAGTTAATGCAAAATTTGTGTACAGTGCTTAAAAAACTTGGGTCTTTAATCTTGCTATGGAGGTTCTTGGGTCAAAAAGCATTTATTGCAATTGCTAAACTCTTTTACCTTTTTATATTTCATCATCTATGTTAAATTCTACATGTATGAGTCTACCAGCATACTATTTTACTTTTCACCTCACTTTATTTATTCAACGTTTTCACCCTGGGACGTTATTTGGACACAAGAATGAGTTTCTCAACTACTATGACCAGCTAAAGCTAAGTAGCATGTCTTATTGCAGTTGTCAGGTAAGGCTTATTCCAGTGTAGAAAATGATAAGAATTGGTCTGAGCCACCAGGTAGTGTTCATAGTAGTAGGTATTTTAAAGTGATGGTTCGGAGAATTTAACCTTAGGGTCCTTTGCACCTTTACCTCGAGCCAAACAACCCCGCATAAGCTTTTTTCCCTTGTTATAACATTGGTCAATTTAGCGCTATCAGTCAAATGGCTTAGTGTAGGCGCTAATGGAACCAAGGGTTTATCTTGTAAATAACGCCACTAATAATGACTGGAATGGTACCAAACTTCTACAGTAGTACAAAAGGTCCTTTGCTTATAAAACGAGGCAGTAAAAAGTTTGTAAGTACATCAGAAGTATATTTAAATAACACTTGCCTGATGGCTGCTACTCTCAGCTGCTACCGCGATCCCGCGAGATACCGTGAGATCACGCACAAAGCACAACATGTATTGCCTATCAGCCGAGAGTAGCAGCATGTATACCTCAATCTATGTTGAGTAAAGCTAAACCAGGTGGTGTTCACCTTTGTAATCTTACTAAAATAAAGCCCTCCACCATTTCTGTCACAAATGAAAAAGATTACAATTACAGAAAAGACTAACTTAAAAATGGGAACACTAAATGTTTGATCCCTTGCTTCAAAGGCAATCATATTGATGTAACTAATTACGAGTCATAAACTTGATAAGATTGGATTGTGTGAAACATGGCATAAGACTGATGAATTTATTGCCCTTAATATGGCCTTTCCTCTACACTGGTGACCATATCCCCCGCAAACCTCACAATGGTGGTTGTCACCAACATTTATGACACCGATCTTAAACTATCCTTAGTGGACCTGACATGTGTTTATTACATTGCTCATCTATATGTTCTGTTGTATAAGTTACTGCCCTGTGTGCATTATTTTGTGTTGTTTTCTCGCTACCGAGATCACATGACAATGTCACATGCTTTTCATTTTCCAATCTCTGTTGTTAATTGATTTACGTGCTGCTTGCACTTGCTCATTAGTTCTGTATTTGAGTTTAGTCTTAGCGTAGAGTAGCTGTCACTCATTGTTTCCTGTGTATTATCAGTGTTCCGTGTAGTTGAGTTCCTATAAAGCAGGGTTCATCAACTCCGGTTCTGGAGGGCCGAAACACTTCTGATTTTTGTTCTCTCTTTCTAATAAGGGACTGTTTTATACCTATGATTGCAATTAACTAGTAGGTAAAATAAAAAATCTGAAGTGTTTTGGCTCTCCAGGACCGGAGATGATGACCCCTGCTATGAAGAGTACTGTATTGCTTTATAAAGTGTTTTCACATTATTAAAACACGTTTGTCTCATCCCTTCACTTCAGCACCACACCCAATGAATTATATGTGACACTTACACCCCCAAAAATAACTGGGTTTGTGTGTTGAGGTTCTAGTCATGAAATCTATGCGGCTTACGTAATCACTTTTATAGCTACTATCTACAGGCCACCTGGGCCATACACAGTGTTTCTTAATGAATTCCCTGAATTCTTATCTGGCCTAGTAGTCATGGCAGATAATATTATAATGTGTGGGGATTTTAATATTCATATGGAGAATTTAAATGACCCTCTCCAAGAGGCATTAAAAGCAATAGACTCAGTGGGGTTTGTCCAACATGTCTCAGGACCTACACAATGCCATTGTAACATGTTGGACCTTGTTTTGTCTCATGCAATAGATGTTGTGGATCTCAATGATTTTCCTCATAATTCAGGAATTTCCGACCACAGTTTAATTACATTTACTGTCAAATGAGTTACTCCAATTGGAATCCAACCAGGGACTTTTAAGAGGTGCACCATATATTCTCTGACAACCCAAAGGTTCTTGAGGGCCTTCCTGACTACATTTACCATACAAATAATGTCAAAGTTACCATCTGTGAATGATCTAACAGAAGATTTACACCTAACCCTTGGGTAACACCATGGATGCAGTCACACTGCTAAAAACTAAACATATCCAAAGCAAAAAGCATGCTCCCTGGAACACAGAAAACACCAGAGCTCTAAAGCAAGCCAGCACCTTCTACGAAGTTGAATGGATTTAGAACAGTCAGGACCTTGGATTAGGGAGGAGGACACTAGATTTTTAAAAATCCTGTATCCCTTGAATCTTTCACTAAAATAGTAAAGGCCTCAAAGCCTTCCAGCTGTCAGCTGAGCCTTATTCCAACTAAACCACTAAAGGAGATACTCCAAAGGAGAACCTCCAATTATCATCCGACCTAGGCTTTGCTTCTATTCTTGGTGCTGCCTTTGATACCAATGACCACAAGATTATTTTAGATATATTGGAAACCTATGTTTTGGCATGGTTCAGATCCTATCTATCGGAAATATATCAGTTTGTATCTGTGGATGGGTTGTCCTCCAAATTATTTAAGGTATGCTTTGGTGTTCTCAAGATTCTGTTTTAAGACCACTATTTATCTCGCTATATCTGTTGCCTCTTGGTTATGTCATCTGAAAACACCATGTATATTTTCTCTGCTATGCTGATGACACACAGCTGTACATATCATTGAAAAGGGGTGAAGCCCCAAGATTGCATACCCTCAAGCCTGAGTTTTAGCCATAAAGAAAAAAAAGGTTCCCGGTCCAAATCATGGCAAAGCCTATATAAGTTCACCTATGTGTCAGACTTTAAAAAAAATTATTACCGTATATTTATGTTAGGTTAACAATAATGTCCAGTACAGTATGCTTTGCTTCGAAAAATAGTCAAGTCAAGTCATACAGTATGTTTTTCTAAAGCACAGTTCACTCCATGTCTGTACTTCCTAATTTTTTCGGACTGCATTGCTCATTGTCAGGGATAGTAACTTTTCAGACACATTGGACATAATTAACATTTTGAGAGTAAGTGCTAAAGTCAGCCTGGTTTCTGGATCCATCCCAGTTTTGTAAAATTCATTTAATTGTTTATATTTTTTCTAATGGGATGAAACAAACAAAAAAAACAAATTTCACTATTTTTGCAGCAACAAAAAATATTATTGTGAATTTGTTAATCCTGCCTACAGTATTATGTATCTATCAGAATGTGAATAATTACATACAATAAAACCAACATTAGATAAGCTGTCTAAATAAAGATTTCTTCAGTAAGCATATAGCATATAGCGTTGTGGGTTTCAAATCACGAGTGGAGATATTTTTTGTGGACATAAAAACTAAAGAGTATTATAAACTATTCAAGTCGGTCACGTATTCTGATGTTATTGAATACAATCACTTAAATAATGAGATCCATAATTTTTTTTCATTGTTGTAAAGTCATCAGACGTGGAGTGAACTCTGGTTTAGGGAGTATTTTATACTGTAATTGACTTTTTTGATGCAAAGCGTACTGTGCTGAACATCAATCGTTAACCTAGCATAAATATAGAAAAGTCTGACATTAAATAGGTGAACTTTGTTTATATCAACAAAACATATCTTCTGCCATCATTTGATCAAGGAACCTCTTGATTTTAAGCCCAGTGACTTCTCCATTAGGAGATGCACCATTAGAGAGATCTGCAGAAAATAGTTGGATTAGTTAGTGTACCACGGAGTACAACACATTTGTTTATTTACTTAGAACGCAGGTAATATCTTTAAAAACTATTTTTGGTGAGCTTCTCTTTAAACGTTATGTCTCTTTCAATACAACAATATAAAAAAATGTGCTGTCTGTTTGAAAACACTATTAGGTTATCTAAACGTTGTGATCAGATCACGTAACTAACTGCGTTTACAGAGTATAGCGGTCTAGTGCCACTATCTGGCTGTAATAGACCATTACATCGTCACTTAATGTACTGTGTTTAGACGTGGTATGATTGCCTCAAAATTAGATGAGACATCTGTAGGATACTACCATAACCCTAACCCATTTAATAATAGATTCTCCAAAACTGAAATATTCCAGGAATGTATATATAAACTCCAATGGAACTTAAAATTCAGCTATTAAAACCAGGGTTGGTGTCCCATTCTGAAGAAGAGTGACATTTTAATTTAGTTCCACTGTTTTACACTCGGCCAAATTTGGGTGTCGCTTCTTTTTGTAGTATTTGTCAATAAAATTTGTTTTTTTACTGTTATCCAGGATGAATATCAGTACCTACCAGTATAACGTTATATTGTTTATTCTATCTTATTGCATTTAATCAATTATTTTTATCTTGAGGTGATCTACGCTGCTGTGTATACCCATTTTGGGAAGGCCCTAAAAAAAAACATATGACCAAGTAATGGAAGTTCATAAAAAATAATAAATAGTTACCATAATAATTCATTTTTTGCTCTTTCTATTAATTTAATTGATAAGTTGTTAAATAAGAACTCAATTTTTTATCTTAATTAGGAACCAAAACTTGTGAACTCAGCCGAACCTAGAAAAGTACTTTTACTTTGTACTTTTTACAACCCAGATACTAGTCTTGTCTCATTTTTATTTGTTTCCTTTAACTACAACACGTGTATATTGTACTCTACCCTTAAAGAACAGAAGAATATTCCTAAAATCATCTGATTGGATTTTTGATGGTAGCAGTTCAGCAAATACTAAAGATTTTTAAAGGTGACAAATAAAGTTAGAGATAAGGAATATGATGTTTACGGACTTAAAAGAAATTGCATTAGTATGCCCTGGGAATAAACTGGAGTAATTGATTAATTTATTAATCTATAGATCTTCTTTCCTTTGCCAGGCACAGGTAGACATAGACACATATACAGCTTTGGAAAAATTAAGAGACCACTGCAAATTATTTCTTAAATCAATCACATTAAAAATCTCTGGAATGTGATCAAGAGGAAGCTGGATTTTCACAAGCCATCAAACAAAGGTGCTTGCGCTTTTGCACCAGGAGTGGCTTCTAGTCACCAAACATCAACGTGAGACTGGTGGAGAGCATGCCAAGATGCAAGAAAGCCTATTATTACTATTATAGAATGGTTATTATTCCAGCAAACATTGATTTCTGAACTCTTCCTAAGTTAATTAGTATTGTGACATTTAAAAAACGAAAAACTTTTTTTATGCATTATTCAAGGTTTAACAACATTGCATCTTTTTAGTAAATTCTTTTTTCTCTTTTTGTGATCGCTCTGAACTGATTTTCTTCCACTTCAAGCACTGTTATTAAAGTTATTGTTAACGTTAAGGTTTTTATGTGGTAGGGGGAGGGGTAGCATACTACTCTTTCGTAAAAAACTACCGTATAAACAGGTTCAGTGCTGTTAATATATATATACATAATATCTTTTTGGGGTAGGATCAGCTTTGATGCTACAAATTAAATATTGCTCCAGTGTACTTGCATCATTTCCATCCCCTTTTTTTTTCAACCACTGCTACACACCACGTTGATCTTTACTACCCCATCCTAGCCATTTTCACCCAATTTAATTATCTAATATCCATCCCAGTTTATATTTTCAATCTATTTCCAACTGTGCTACATATAAACTTACTTGCCTTACACCAGTACTGCTTTAATTGTTATTTGTCCTACCCTTCGATTATTTCTATACATTCCCATCTATCGCTTAGCCCTAAGCATATTGGGTTTCTTTTTGCCAAGTAACAGGATCTTTGCTGCTAGTGGTACTTGTACCTTGCTCCTAACATTCATTTAGTTATGTTTGGGTAGTTGACACACATTTCTGTTGAGTCACGTGAATCTGAACAAGCTATTTTGCCCAGTGTTGTAGTGATGTGTTGAAGATATAGGTATGTTCATATGCCCCCCACTCCAGGAACTAAAATATTTGTCAGGCAACACAAATTACTATGAATTACTATTCATAATAGGTCTATTCATGATATTTAGCTGACAACCTGTACCTAACAAGTGGCTTGTTTGGTTTTGACTAAAAGAAAGTTAACTGATTGTGGCTTGTTTGGTTTTGACTAAAGGAAAGTTTACTGATTGTGGCTTGTCTAGATAGAAAGTAAACTCTACCTGTGTGTGGCTGATTCAATGGGATGGAGTTAAAAAGAGTCTGTGTTTAGTAAAGCAGTAATCTTGTTCCCAGACACTTCTGCCCAATCCGGTCTCACTCTGTCTAACCTGCACGTCGACCGGTTCTTTTTTTTAGTTTTCATGAAGCTGTTCCTATGTACGGTGCGCATTTTGGGCCCTATCTTACACCCAGCGCAATTGACTTTTTACACCAACGCATGTATCATTCCTACCTTGCACCCAACGCATATGGGACTTTTCCCTCCACAGACGTGCGTCGGTAAATTAGGGAATGAACTTACGTTCCTTGGGCGGTTCAGCGAAAAGAAGAGGCGTGTTCTGGCGCAAATGTTCCCTGGTGCTATCTTGCAGTTCCCGAAAACAGTTCCGCCACTGACCAGGAAAAACATGGTTTTTGGCGTGTTTTTCAGATGCTATTTTAAGGGTGCATGTTTGGCCATAATGTAGCATGTGCACAACGTGCATACACTTTATTGCTCCTCTCATCTACACAAATGTAGCAGTTCCCATTATTGCAATACATAATTAGAAGGAAAATATTACCACAAAAGAAAAATCATTGTTTGTGTCTGAAAAGGGGAAAAAATAGGCATACATCTAGTGTACACATTCACCCAAATTATTTAGAATGAATTATTCGCACTGATATACATCAACGTCAAGGGAACCCATTCAATCAACATCAAGTCATTTGCGATGCTAATAGTAAAATCACCCATGTCTTCACGAACAGTGTTGGGGATAACGCATTATTAAGTAACACTTTTGGAAAAAATTATCCTAACGCATTACTTTCAAAATTCAAGTAATTAGTTACTAGTTACATTTATAAAGAGAAAATTAGTTACATTTACGTTATATTTTCACCTTTATTGTTTTAGAACACAAGTTAATAATTTATTATCCGTTGTTGTTATTTTTTAATCCATATTTCATTAGTGCGCCTCAACGCCAATCAAAAAAGGGACAGATCTTGCACTTAAAATTGTAATGCGCAGCGTTATGCAGATTGGAGGTTAGCAAAATGGAAGAATACATAGCCTACATTTTAGCAGCTGGAAATATTCACATTACTTCAAAACTATCAAAAACATGGAGGATAAATAAATGTGTCCAGTGAGCTGTGCGTCATGTGCAAGCACCTGTCGAGTGGGAATATAATGGAAAGCTTGTCATCGTTCGTCTCACACAAATGTTTTGGACCGAAATTGCTTTTTTCTACTAGGGCGTCTACAACGAGTGGAGGTATGTTATTTTTGCCGATTATTTCAATAAACACGCATTAAAAACGTGCATAATGTTACAAAAAATGTTCAGTGTGCTTTAACAGGCGTTGAGAACGCATATTATGGGCGATGAGAACGCATATTATTGTAGTTTTCTACATACAGTACATAAGGTGTGCAAGGATTCAAGTGACATGGACTCAGAACGTGTGTATTTGTGCCAGTAAACACACATTCAGAATGCTTATAATTTTGCCAGCCAACAGACAAGGCCGTAACCAGGATTTAACAAATACCGAGGTCAAAAATCCCCCCCCCCAAAAAAAAGACATTTTAAAAGACAACATATTTATTTTCAATAACAACGTTTGTGTTAATTCAACAAGAGGTTATGTTTGGGCCATGCTTGATAAAAGGATAATATTCATCACTTCACAACACCTTAATTATCCATATAATATTTAGCTTAATTGTCAGTGCAGATTAGCTAGCTGCTGCAACTCCCCTGGATTTCAGCATTTGAGTAGGATATAGGTTTGAATCTCATTGGTAGCCCTATTGCATCTCATATTGTAGGCTATTTGCTGCATATAAGGGGTGTGCGATTCTGCAAAAAATGAGTTCGATTATCCGATACAAAATAATACAGGGCCAGTATCGCCAATATTTATACCGATACATTTTACTATTAAAAGCAGTGTATGTAATATTCTACGTACGGTAGTGTACCATGATTTGAGGTATTTATAATTTTTGTATCTTACTTTAAGAATGATTTACTTATTATGTTACTTTATACCATATTTTTGTCTTATTTTCAGACATTTTAGGAAGTCAGATTATCTCAGAGTACTGGAA
>JACXGM010012060.1:0-24375 GCA_016801145.1 Umbra pygmaea
TTGTTTGAAGTGTGGGCCATCTGGGTTTTGGGGGCGGGTTTTGCTATAGGATAAAAAGGCTGTGTGAAAGATGTTAGTGGTCTTTTTCCTATTTGAGAATGGAATAAACACCGGCACTGTTTTTGTGAGAAATAGTGTCTATTTGCTCTTTTTACAATGCTCATGTCTTTCTTTCTTTGATTAATAATTAGATACTTCACTACCACAAGTTAACAAAATGTAATAAAATAAACATGCTAACGTATATGTTCAACCTTTTTTCAACCTTTTCTTTATAGCAGCTTGAAAGAACACATATTGAAGGAGTAAACTAGCCCAAAATCTCAAAATTGAAACCTGCATAAAAATCTATGTTTTTGCCTGCCGTGTCTCATCTTAAGTAACACTTGCTAAATGCTTAACATTGCTGAATAAACATTACTTAACCATAATTAACCAGTTATTAATGCTCTTTATTTGCCTTATTTTAAAGTCATTAACATATACACCTTAACTAACAATTAATAAACACTCAGTAGGGCTGAATAAGCAATACTTAACCATAAATAACCAGTTATTAATGCTCTTCGTTTGCCTTATTGTAAAGTTGAAAACATGTACACCTTAACACTTGCTAAATGCTTAATAGTGCTGAATAACCATTACTTAACCATAATTAAGTAGTAATAATGCTCTTTGTTTGCCTTATTGTAAAGTTGTAAACACATACACCTTAAATAATACTTGATAATCGCTTAATAGCCCTGAATAAGCATTGCTTTAGGTGTATATGTTTACAAATTTAAAATAATGCAACAGAGAGCATGAATAACTGGTTTATTCCATAGGTTTTTGTTCCAATCCAAATTCTGCACAGGTGACGCAACTCATTACCAGGATGAAATGCTAACTCAGGGTAGTCGCAACTGGGGTTGGATGGAAAAAGTATCGAATGGCGGCTTGTGGGAGCAGGGATGAGTATTATTGTCCTACCAGTATTTTAGTCAATGCGGCTGTATAGTTTACTCAGCCTGGTGTAGTTTGTAGTAACGTACAATTGCCAATAGATAGCAGTAGCTACATTGGAGGTAACACTGGTTCCATTCAGTGCAAGCCACTGAATTTTCAACAACTTTTTTCAACAAATTATTGGAACGGTTACAAGAAGTGTTGAGATTGTTAACAATGTATTGCAGTAGGTCCAACTTTGAAACGGTGAACTGGAATGACGATTGGAAGTATAATATAGCGAATTATACTTAAACATAGTGAATTAAAAATAAAGGCCTGCCTCTAATAAAAGCCTGCTTCAAATTCAAGCATGTTACCTTTTGCATAAGAGTTAAATAAAGTCCCCGGTTTTTATTTGAGGAATCTTGGTAACTGTTATTTTTACTTAATGTTTTGTGCTACATTAACTAATGTTAAAATAGAAACCTTGGTTAACTGTTATTAATATGTATTACTGCATTTACTGATGTTAAAATAATGCATTTATTAATGCCTTAGTTAACAACAACAGTCTTAGTAAATGATAATTAAGCACCCTAGTTAAGGGTAATTAACTGTTAGTAAGTGCTTATTACTGCACTTACTAATGTTAATTAATGTACCCTTATTGTAAAGTGGTACCAATAATATATATGTCAGATAATAGTAAGTGTATTGCCAATGGCAAGAACACGTAATTAATCTGTCTCGTGCATATGATTGAGGCAAAGAAAAGAGATGATTTCTTGTGGATTTTAATTATACACTAGGTAGTTTAGATGAGACATTGATTTTGTAGGACAATAGTTAAATGACTAAAGAGCTACATATAATACATTTAACTTCAGAACGTAGTTATTTTATTGATAAAGAATCACACTGTTTTATATTGAATTTCCTGAGCATGCTTTGGATGAATGTGCACCCTGAGCTGCCTGGTGGCCATTTATTGCATTGTTTTCTTTTAAAAGCTGCCACCAAAATACAATTAAATCTGCTGAAATACACCTCGGTACAACACAGTACAGCTCTGCCCCTTTTCCACAACTTTATTGTATGACATCTGTACCTTGTCGTTAATAAGTTGATTATCATTCACCGGCCACTTTATTAGGTACACCTGTTCAACTGTTCTCAACGCAAATATCTAATCAGCCAATCACATGGAAGCAAGTCAATGCATTTAGACATGTTCAAGACGATTTGGTGAAGTTCAAACCAAGCATAAGAATGCAAAAGGTGCTCTAAGTGACTTACAACGTGCCACTGAACATCTTGTGCCGCTGTAGCCCATCTGCTTCAAGGATCAACGTGTTGTGCATTCAGAGATGCTCTTTTGCATATCTTGGATGTAATTAGTGTTTATTTGAGTTGTTGGTTCCTTTACTGTTATTATAGAGAATCATTGCATTCTATATTATTGCTTCGGGTGTGGCCTTCTGAACGTGACTTTGTTTAGAGTTGTTTAGTTGCAGATGGGTGAAAAAAAATATTTGCGCAAACCAAGTTTCTCTGGGTAGGGGTTCTCAAATATGGGTATTAGGACCCCTGGTGATACGGTCCCAAAAACCTTTGGGAACCACTGGCCATAAGGACAAGAACATTCATTTTTGGGATGCTTTGCTAGAAAAGTTACAGTAATCAAGGGCGGTATTAGTTGCACCAGGTGTGCTTGTCCGGGGAAAGTCAGAGAACCCGAAGTCAGGCTTGAACACATGACTATCATGTTATAGACTGTCCTGTAAATGCCCACTATGCCACGCAGAACCATGCAAACAGATTTCTGAGACGGCAGGTTGTGAAAAGCACACTAGTGACTGCCTCAAGCGCATGAATTTGCTGTTTCTATCAAATGCAGGGCGCTAGTTATTGTATTTATTTGGCCAGCTCTAACGCTTAAGCAATTTAAGCGATTGATATGAAACCAACTCATATATGCCCAATCTGGTCTCACTTGGGTTGCTTGAGAAATTTGATTTAAAGGGCCCATATTATGAAAAATTCACTTTTTCTGAGATTAGGGGTAATATTGTGTCTCTGGTGGTTCCACAGGCATACAAAATTTGAAAAATAAACTATCCATGCTGTTTTGAGGGAGATACTGGTTTCTGAATGTAGTCTGCCTTCAGTCTCAGAGTGAGCTGTTCAAAATCTGCAGGGCTTTCTACAACACTAGCTGAAACATTTGAATATTCCAGCCCACCACCCCCTCCCATCAGAGCATACCCACCATCCACCAGGTACAGCAGCAATGCTCTGAATATGCTCCATGTTGTTAACGATTCGGAAGCACCATGTTGAAGCACCACGGAAACTGTTCTGTTGTTGTCTGTTGAGCACAAAACATGAGCACAAAACACTCCATCGTGTCCCATCCGCAGAGGACAGAAGAGCGGCATGGATTGAATTCATTTTTGAATGTCCCTGCTACAGTTGGCCAAAAAGTTTTGGGGTGTGCTAACCACTTTGAGACTGACTGTTTCTCCAATATTGGTCAGTACAGGCAGGATTACCCAGCAAACTTTTCCTAAAAGAGGGTGCACTTCCAACTTTGCGTGGAATACCTGCAGACGCGGGACATGTAAGTAGTTCTATACATTTTTTTGTACATTGAGGTGAACTCGTGTGTGTTGTTTGTAGCAGTTTTTTGCCATTGAAAACGAGGTGGCTAACCACTAGCATTAGCTTCTAGTTAGTTTGCAGTCAGCGTGTTCTCTCCTGCAAAGCCATTGACCAGCTACGGGAACTTTCAAAAGTTATTAATTTGTAAAAGAACTAACCAAGTAGCTAGTGTTTTTCCACATAGTACAAGGTAACACTAGCTTCCAGTAATTAGCATGGTCTCCACATACAAACCCTGAGACTCAGTCGGTCAAGCAGTACACATCCCCCGCCGGGTCTACGTTTGGGGTATTTGTGATAAATAATGCATTTGGAAATGTTTTATAAATTGGAATATGTTAGCATTGTCCAGGGCAAAATGAGTGTATGGTTGAGACTACATCACAGGCACAATTTATACTCAAAGACAACCATTTTGTGAAATGAATTCCTTTTCCTTGATTGTATTTATTAGTGACACCTTTTTGCTTGATGTATCTTTTGGCATACTAATACATGTAAGATGAAGTTGATGGCATTTCTCTTTTTAATGTAGGCCAGTGCGTCATTAGAGTTACCAGCTACGAAGGATATTGGCTGCCAGACTGAGCCCCCTCAAAGACAGAATGTTTGCACACAACTCTCTTCTAGGACTCTTCGTTCACAATACAAAAGTAAAGGTTTGTAGTTTTATACATTTTAAATAGCTTTTGATCAAGTGTTACAATAAACTGTTGCAGCCTTTAGTACTTGAATTTATACTATGACAGTGCTGCTATGTTTTACTCCTAAGAAGGCCTTGATATCATGTAAAATATACTTTTGTTACAGCTGTCCAGGCTACTGTGTCCTGCATGGACTTTGGCACGTCCACTGACCCCTTCATAGCCCCACTTCTAAGCTCAACACCCATAAAGCAACCGTCTAAGAGACCTCGCCTGGAGGAGGAGGAGCCTCAATTTCTACTTCTCAAGGGTTGGACACTACCTATCACCCTGCAGACTCAGTCTCAACTTTGACAGAGTCAACAGTCATATCGTGAGTTACAGAAATGTCTGTCTTAATGTACACAATCAGTTTTCAGTTTGTTTGCTGAAACTGGTATTGTGTATTTCAGCAGTCCTGCTATATTTTGCTTTTGTTAAAGTGTTCTGTTATTGCTAATACAGTTCTCCCCCCCCCCCGTGATGCTGCATTCACTTCCACACAGGCAATTAGAAAGTACATAGTGTATGAGACCTGTCTGATGGAGCTGTTTGAAGTGTGTGCTATGTGCAAGCGTGCATGCGATGTAAAAACCAAAAGGCTTAGGATGTTTTTATCAGTGGATCAGCTTAGCAAGAACTATGAGTTTTCCCGAAGTTGGAAAAGCCAGCCTCTACTGGATAATACACCAGCTGGAAACTTACAGCTTTCTGCTGCAGTGTACATCAGTGGAGCCTCGCTCTTCAAACTTCAAAGGGTAAATGAAGAATGAGTAAAGAATACCTTGCTCAATTGTTGAATATGGCATATGTTTGTTATTAAAAACTGTTTTTGTTTTTGTCTACCATCAGGTGTTCAAGGCAATGCGTCTGCAGATATTTCTGTATGACACGTTCCGTCGGCATGCCAGAATGTTTGTGGAACTAGCTGTAGTAGACACATGGAACATTTTGCAGGAGGTGATGCTGCAGCAGCTCAGCCAAGATAAGAAAGTCATACTCGGTGGCAACATGAGGGCTGACTCTCCAGGTATATTTTTGGAAATGCTAATACTAGGGTATGTTTGATTGTAAATGAATAGACTATCATAAACACACACCACAGACTTCAATACAAAACCGTGACAATGTTTTCACAGGCCACTGTACAAAATATGGTAGCTATACCATGATGGACCTCAACACCAACACTATTGTCTCCAGTTGGTTCAGGTGGGCATGACAAATTCAATTTTACAGTTTTTTCTTGATACAAATTTTGCCAATGCCACACATTTTAAATATACATCCATATTTTGCTTTTTTGACAGAGCAATGAGGTTGGTGGAAGTTCATACATAGAGAAAGAGGGCCTGAAGAGGAGCCTGTCATTGTTGGATGCACGAGATTTAACCATCAATTGCATCGTCACCGACCGCCACCCACAAATTCAGAAATTCCTAAGGGAATCACACAATTCTACAATAGCTGGCACACAGAGAAAGGTATATTTCCTTGGTAACACTTTATTTGAAGTGGTCTGCATAAGAGTGACATGACACTGTCAGTAAACTGTCATTACCATGACAAAACATGTGAAGTAATCGTTATGAATGTTAATGAATGTTGTCATTAAGAGTCATTCGGTCAACTATGTCATCTTCTTATTCAAGGTTGACATTGTTTCTGACTTCTTTGTCATGACAACTTGACATTACCTGAAACAACATAACCTGTCATAAATATGTCATAGCAGGCCTTATCTGAATAAATAATTTAGCTTGATGTGTCAGCATTAAATACTACTGTTGTATGTGGTTGGGATTGACATTAGCTGTCATGAGACCATTATAACTGTGTCACGAATATATTCCTTGACAAATTTTACGAGTGGTAAAATGTGGACGTGTCATAAAGATATCAGTAAGTGTCATAAAGATGTCATTACGTGTCATAAATAGGAATGCACCGATACCATTTTTTAAGGACAGAGTACAAGTATCGATATTATTATCACCGATACCGATACCTATACAAATTCTCAGTGCTAATTTTCATGTTTTAATTTCAGATGGTTTATCAGGTTACTTGTATTATATGTACTGGGTTTCGCACCTCCTCTTGATATTAATGCAGAACAAAGCATGAAGTTTGCAATGTGTGGGTTGTTGTCATTAATTTTGTAGTATTTCCACACCGCTGAGGCTGATATTGTGTCTGCTGCTGCCGCCGCTGTCTCTGTGCACAAAAAATCAGTCAGTTACGTCATGTGAGGTATCGATCTTTGGTATCAGGGGGATTTTTTTGAGTACAAGTACAAGCACATGAGCTTGGTATGAGGCCCGATACTGATACTGGTATCGGTGCATCTCTAGTCATAAAGATGTCATTAAATGTTATAGAGATGTAATTAAGTGTCATAACACAGTCAAATGCTTTTATAACTGTGTCATTAAATAAAGAAATAGATTTGCAGAACAAATGCCCCGTTTAAAACCCATCACTGTGACCTACAGTATATTCACTAGTGGCCCTCACTGCACACTGAATGACTGACCGACTGGTATCACTTCAAATATACAAGTCACTCCTATGCAAAAGCCCTCTGTACCTAAACTATCTTGTAACCATTGCCTCACCCACCCACAAACTTCGCTCAAAAAGGTACATCTCCGTAGTTACTCCAAAAGCCCATACGTCAGTTCGCAGCGGCTAGCGACAGGATCTACAGAAATCTCTGAAAAACGTGAAAACCGTCTCCCTCACCTCACCACATATAAATCACATCTGTAAGAACTTCTATCTGATCACTTTACTTGCTGTCCCTCCCCCTTACACGTACACTACCTCTGCCCATTTTAGCCCCTAATGTTTTAGTTACATTCTATGGTGCATACATATGCAGTAATCTGTAAAAATGTACAGTATATTATTTGTTGTCTGTCATTTGCCCAATATCCATTTGCACAGTTTTGTGTGTTAAATACTTCATTGTTATTGCCATGGCAATTTACATACCCATTGATCTGCCTCACTTATTTGGACATAATTTGTACCAACTCCACATATACGTCTATCGTTTACAATGAATATCTGCACCGTGCATGTTTTATTAATATTATTGTTACTTTTTTCAACATGTAATTAATGCGTAACTTCATGTTATTTTGCACATGACACAGTTTAAAAGCATTTGACAGTGTTATGACCATGAATTACATTTTTATAACACGTAATGACATCTTTATGACACGTCTACATTTTATCACTTTAGTTTAGGTCAAGAAAAACATTCATAATACAGTTATAAAAGCATTTGACAGTGTTATGCCCTGAATTACATCTTTATGACACGTCCACATTTTAACACTAGTAAAATTGGTCAAGTAAAATATTCATTACACAGTTATAATGGTCTTATGACAGCTAATGTCAACCCCAACCACATATGATGGTAGTATTTAATGCTAACACATCAAGCTAACTTATTTATTCAGATTGATAATAAGGCCTGCTATGACATATTTATGACAGATCATGTTGTTTTAATTGATGTCAAGTTGTCAGGACAAAGACATTAACTGAAACAACATAACCTTTCAATGTCAAATTGTCATGACAAAGACATTGACAAGTTATGTTGTTTCGTTTAATGTCAAGTTGTCATGACAAAGACATTGACAGGTTATGTTGTTTCGTTTAATGTCAAGTTGTCATGACAAAGATGTCAGAAACAATGTCAACCTTGCATAAGAAGATGACATAGTTGACCGAATGACACTTAATGACAACATACATTAACATTCATAATGACTCCTTCAAGTGTTTTGTCATGGTTATGACAGTGTAATGATAGTGTCATGTCACTCTTATGCACACCCCTTCAAATAAAGTGTTACCACTTCCTTTTGTTGCAAGTCAAGGAAATTGCATAGATATTTGCTGAATGTATTGGTGGGCTTTTTTACGTACAGAAAACACATTGTAGGCCTATACCTGGCGAGTCTACACATTCATGATAACACATTCATATTGGGCTAACTTTTGAATAAAACAGTATTTACTGTGATTTGTAGGACTTGCAAAGAAAATAGATAAAATAAGCAAAACAAAGACTGTCAAGAAATAAAGAGGTGAATGCCAGCCATAAGAAACCATGTCTATTGCACAGCTGCATCATCCAAAACGGGGCCAGAGAGAGTGGCTAAATAGACCTCCCTCCTGAACCACATTCAGAATGTTCATACACATGAGGACCCCATCTTCCCAAAATGCCTCCATACAATTCATAAATCAAGGGACAAGAGTAAATGGCTCTCATTCGGTTTCATTCAACTGATTTGGATATTTATTAGCTGCAATTATGGTCATTATCAATAATATGACATGATGTAATATATAATGTTTTTGTCTTTCAGGAACTCCTGCATTCTACAACCTAGAAAAGTTGACGAAATGAACTGTCCTGTGTAACGATCCCCTCCTCACACCCACACTGTATCCATGGACACCAGAGGCCGCTCCACGGCCACCAGAGGCCGCTCCATGACCACCAGAGGCCGCTCCTTGCCCACCAGAGGCCGCTCTACGGCCACCAGAGTCCGCTCCACGGCCCCCAGAGTCCGCTCCACGGCCCCCAGAGTCCGCTCCACGGCCACCAGAGGTCGCCCCCGCTCTGCCTCGACCACCAGAGGTTGCTTCCCAGTCTCGGCCACCAGAAGTCGCTCCCCAGTCTCGGCCACCAGAGGTCGCTTCCCAGTCTCTGCCACCAGAGGTCGCTTCCCAGTCTCGGCCACCAGAGGTCTCACTCCGCCTCAACCACCAGAGGTCTCACTCCGCCTCGACCAACAGAGGGCGTTTTCCAGTCTCGGCCACCAGAGGTCTCCACTCTGCCTCGACCACCAGAGGTGGCTTTCCAATCTCTGCCACCAGAGGTCTCCACTCTGCCTCGACCACCAGAGGTCTCCACTCCGCCTCGACCACCAGAGGTCGCTTTCCAGTCTCGGCCACCAGAGGTCTCCACTCTGCCTCGAACACCAGAGGGCGCTACGCAACCTCCGGTCGAGCCTTGCCTTGTCCCAGAGCCTTGCCTTGTCCCCGGGCCTGCTCTTCTCCCCGGGCCTGCCCTGTTCCCTGTGCCTTTGCCTGTCCCATTCCCTGGAAGCATAACCAATTCCTTGTTCCTACTCCTGTCCCCGTGTCTGCCCCAGAACCTATCCCAGTGCCCCGCTCCGGTGCCTGCCCTTGTCCCCGCTCCGGTGCCTGCCTTGTCCCCACTCCGGTGCCTGCCCTTGTTCCCGCTCCGGTGCCTGCCATTGTTCCCGCTCCGGTGCCTGCCATTGTTCCCGCTCTGGTGCCTGCCATTGTTCCCGCTCCGGTGCCTGCCATTGTTCCCGCTCCGGTGCCTGCCCTTGTCCCCGCTCCGGTGCCTGCCCTTGTTCCCGCTCCAGTGCCTGCCCTTGTCCCCGCTCCAGTGCCTGCCCTTGTCCCCGCTCCAGTGCTTGTCCCCAAGCCTGTGCCTGCCCCGGTCTCTGTACCTCTCTCTGTTTGTCTGTGTCTGTATGTTCTGTGTACTTCCAGGTTACTGTGTCTACCTTGGTTCCGGTGCCTGGTCCCCCTCTGGCTTGGCCCGCCAAGCCTCCTCCAGCCTGGCTGTCTCCCGCAGGCCGTTTGACTCCGCCTTTGTTGGTCCAGACTCTGGTGCCGCCTGCTTGGCCTCCGCCTTCGCTTCTGCCTTGCCCTGCCAAACCTCCGCCTGCCCTGCCAAAGCTCCGCCTGCCCAGACTCCGCCCTCCGGACCGCCTCTTCTGCCTCCTCGTCGACCGCCTCCTGCCTGGCGTCCTCCTGCCGGGCCTCCTCCTGCCCGACTTCTGATTGTTTTGTCCCTGCGTGTGGCGTTGTCCCTGCGGGTCTGGGCCCATTGTTTTGGTGGGGCCTGGTTTTCTCGGTCCTGGACTTCCTTTTTTTTGGCGCCTCTGGAGCTGCACCAAGTGGTCGAGTATGTTCTTTTGTTAACCTAGTTTATTGTTTATGTTTACCTTACCATTCTAGAAGTACCTTTGTTTAAAGTCCCAGTTATCACTGTTTAGGCTGGTTTGCAGATATTGTTCAGTCCAATGTTTTGTTCAACCTATTTGAGGCCTATGGACACCCTTATTTATCTTTATTAAACATTCTATATAATGTATACCTTGAGTGACTCTTTTAACCGGCCTAGACTTGGAATGCTGTGCAGGTAAATAAAACGGTTTACTTATTGAGAACACTTGCCCATTTCTTGCAATTGTTTGCATGTTTGGTTTTATTTTTTACTGTCAAAGATTCTACCTGGCTGCACTGCATCATCAGGGGATCTTCGTTTCAAATGGAGCTTTCCAAAATCCAGGAAGGGAGAGTGCAGAGCCAGACCAGTGAAGACAGAGGCAACATTTCATAACTATTTTTATTTTCACTCAAATACAAACATAGAGTACTGCAAGCTTACTTTTAATATAATAAATAAAAAATAAGCATATATAAATTGTCAACCCATCATCATATAGAGACAAGATAAACATCCCCCCAGACCTGTCTTCACAATATGAGCATCCAGACAAGGAGAGGAAGTCATCGCCAGCTACGTCTCACGATTCAATGAAGGGGAGGGAGTCTGAAGCCTACATATCTTTCCTGGGCGTCAGGAAACTCCCGTTGGATCCGAAGTACCACACGAGGGTATCACTACCCGTATCTTCCGCCCAAGGAAGCCCCAGCACCAGCTCAACAAACTTATAGAGACTACAAACCTGTAATGACTGAGAAAAATGAACATTAGTAGTCAACTGGTTTTATAATGTCTGTGTTCACATTTTAAATTTGGATACAGTGAATCCTTCAACACTATTCATGTCCAATGACAGCGGTCAATACATATTTATTGTATAGAATAGAGAACAATCATGCCAAGTAGGCACAAAGATTCGGAACCAAGTCACTCAGGCTGGATTTTTGTAATTATAAAAAAAACTTTATTCACGACGCGTTTCGGCTTGCGCCTTCTTCAGGGTATCATACAACATTTAAAATGGAGCATATATAGTACACACGTGACCAATTAGTCACAATGGAAAACACCTGTAGTGATCATGAACAACATTTTATAAATATATATTTCTACCAAATGTTATCTATATACAAAAATATATGAAAATACAACATGCAATTTTTGTAAAAACAGCAAAAATTATGTGTTTCTATAAACATTAAGTTAGAGTCATGTGTATACGTAATCATAAATCTCCTTCATATCAAACTAACAGTCCTACTTCCATAAACTACTCAGTACATGGAGCTATATACAGAAACATTAGATATAATCTTTTACATTTAGAATTTCACCAACATATTTCTATATATTCCTCAACACAACGTACAGAATAGAACCTGTATGTAGACAGAATAATTAGGCATCACATCTTTCATGTAGAATTCAGTAATCACATACATTTTTATATTAAGCAACAGCTGTGCATTCGAAATTATTATATGACATCTTTCTAATATAAACAGCACATCTCAATACATTCCTCAAAATATTAACAGCTGTATATATACAGGGTAACTAAATGCAATCAATCATGTAAAATCGATAATCAGATATCTATACATTAATCACAGCTTTTATGAAAACCAGTGCTTGTTATCTCTAATTTAAGCAGACCTATAGGAATGGCAAAAAATCTATATCTTCATTTAGACCTGGATAAGTTGTACCTTTGAGTATATAAATCCAATATGTTTCACGTTGCTTCAGCTGTTTCAGTTTGTCCCCGCCCCTTACATCATGACAGATCGCTTCAATCCCTGATACTTTGAGAGAGGTGTCACTCCCATGTTTGGCTTCTAGATAATGTTTTGCCATAGGGTAATTTAGGTTGCCTACCCGAATAGCGTATCGGTGTTCTGCAAATCTATCTTTGAGTCTTCTTTTAGTGAGCCCTATGTAAAAACAACCACCTTGACATATTTATTGTATCTGTAAAATGTTTCATTTGAATTTGTGTTATATAGAATATTTGCTTAGGAAATACTTGGCTATATTTTCAAGAGAAGAAATTCTGAAATAGTGGCATTGGCTGACTATATTTAGTATATTATGTTGTATGAACAGTGAATGTAAGTAGATTATTACAGATAAAACTCACTGGACTATCCCCCATAGCTGTATTAGGCAAGCAGGTTCAAGACCTGGATGGTCTATCATGCATGTAGGTCTTTCATCCAGCTGCTGCATCCGTCTTGTAACCTATTTTGCGTAAGGTAAGTATCTGCAGTGGCTTGTTGTCTGCAATCATATGTTGCAAACATAAATGTAGGAAATATAATGTTACCTGTAGAACCTCCTGGCAGCATATGTTCTCAGGCTCTGTTGGCATTGTTGCACAATTTCCTCACGTGCACCTAAAAAAACAAATACAAGAGACATGCATGTATAAAGTGAAAAATAAAAGAAACCTAGTATTTGCAACCAATAATAGCACCCACGTTTTACATTTTAACGAGCGTGCTCTAGCCAGCTAGTACTTTTCATAGCCTGAGGTAAATGGGTGAATGGTCAGTAGTGATAGGCTTTATCAAGTTTACTATGATAACACATCTGGATGACAATTTGGTACCTCGAAACTTACAACACATAACTTCACGTTTTGTGAACAAAGAACAACATTCTAGTTTATTTATAACTATTGTGTGAATATAAATTCAATAAGTAAATAATTAATAGAATAAATAATTGCATTGCTTTTAGAGATAGACGATAGCTCCTGACCTGGCACTAGCTAGCAAGACTATCTTTGTGGGGCTATGACACTGACTAATAATATATAAGTTCCAAATAAAATAGAAAGTAATTTTTGGACTAACCATTCAGAAGCGTCCTGCTGAAATCTCGGGTTCTGCAGGAGACTCCCCTCCTTCCGATTCTGGTTCGAACATGTAAGGTTGAACTATGTACGGATGGAAATTTACTGCCTCCATGTCCGCGATAACATTCTCTACATCTGTGCTACCGGCATAATCCGTTATGCTCATGCGCAAGATTACATTAGTCTGTTCTACTACACTCTCCCATTATCATGGTAACAGTTACTGAGCGGGGCGTGGCCAAATGAGCAGCAGCTCTTGAATATGTAATGAGCAGCAGAAAACAGCACGCTCTGAAAGGGACTGAAACAGAGGGTCATAGAATTAGGTAAGAATCTTTTTGTACAAGCGATTTCCAGCAAACAACTTCAGAAACATGTTTTCTGGAACTCATAGGCCTATTTTGAAGCAGTCATAATATGGGCCATATAAAGTGCTGTGCCATGTTAGTTAATCAGTGGCCATGTTAATAACTCCCAGGGCAGAACCCTTTGATCTTGTTTTTAATCAAACCCTTTGATCTCTTAACGAGCATCTGTGATGGGTCACACAATATAACCTAATGAAAATCTGATCAGTTTCACTGGAATTGTGAAGGTATAGCTGTCTTCACACGGCTGGAGTTTCAAAACTATACATCCCACAGCTTAGAAACTTATATCGTTGGACTCCTAAGAACCAGGCTGACATTTTGTTATATAATATGTCTATGAAACCTTAAAACTGTAGGCATAGTCACAGGTTAGAAAGTCTTTTTTTTAATAGCAATCTTTTTTACAGGGACACCTAACTACTATCATCCAGGGGAAAATGAAAAGTCAATAGAGATGCAACTAAATACTCACTTCCTGGTTCACAGTACTTGTTGTGGCGCCTAAAAAAGTAGGCCGCTGCAAGACAACAGGTGACATTGAAGAGAAAGAGACGCAACTTCCAACGGAATGACACAAACTCCTGGTGGGGAGAGGTATATAATTAAATAGAGAAAGAGACATGAACACACAACGGTTGTAAATTCAACAGTAACAGTGTGAATAGTTCAGAGTGCCTTAAACGACATGATATTGGTAGTTGGGTTGGTCCTTGTCTTTGTAACCCACTTCCCCATGCTTACAACCACACAAAGACACAACTAGAAACACTTTGGCTGACACTATCACAAATGTGTATATTATTATTTAATTATTATGTTATATATACAGGGGAAAAAACAACTGAAACCGAGGTCTCATTTACAGTGTCGACCTGTATACATTAGGGCTGGGGGATAGGACAATTATATGGTCTCTAGATGATGGAGGTCAACCTTCATTGATGGCAACAATATCCCAATATCAAAGACTCTGAGCTTTTGATCAAATTTTTAGACTATGCTATCTCAGTCTGTCAAAAAAAAATCAATTTATATTTGCCATGTGTTGATGGCAGTGGTGGGCTGTCAGGGCCTGCAAGGCCTTCTCTGCAGGCCCAAAGATAATCAGAATCAGAAATGTATTTTTGTACTTCTTTAATATATTTTTTCATTAACACTATACATATTTTACAAAGTTTATTTAAATTAGTCTATATGGTGATTTCATTGCTACAGTACGTTCTTTTCATGCGCTAAAAGCATTTTGCCTAGCTTTTAGCGCAGCTCATATAAATGAAAGCTTTTATTCAAATAAGATTTTTTCATCTATGTTGTCTCCAGGTAGACTAGGGCCTGCAGAATTCCGAGTGAATATTAGCTGTTTCTCAATGTCAAGGATCCGTCCTTGGTAGGACGGATCCTTCCAAGTCAGGTCCTCCAGAGGCTAGGCGAGAGTCCTTCTTAGCATTCGAAAAACACGTAAATGGAGCGTAATGGAAAAGGCTTGCAAGTGCACGTCATTGCTTCATAACGTCAGTGAAAAGGTCTGGTTCAATTAGCCCATAGATGGATATCTATGAGTTAGCCTACCTTTAGCTCAAAAGGTATCTAGCTAATTATGAATTGCAATTTGTACTGGCGTTAAACTTTACTTATATGTACTACCATTTTAACAAATGTACGATAACGTTAAACACTAAAGATACTTACATTTGAAAGCATATTGCTCCGTCTCCACTAACGTCCGCCATTTTTTATTTTATAAACGAGCCGGGAAAGCCATGCGCATAGGATTGTGGGTGATTTAAGAGCGCGAAGAATACACATATACATCCTTGACCGTCTATGGGAAATTCTCTGAATGAAGGACTCAGTCTTTGGTTGAAATTCTGAGGATCCTTGACATTGGAACAGTACTTCGACAGACTTTGATGACGTAGCATCCTTGAAATTCCAACTTCGAAGGATCCTTCCTTGACATTGGGAAACAGCTACCGTCTGCTGTTAAAGCCCATCAGGACCGTGTTGTTGATTGTCATATTTTTTACCTATCAGATTTCGACTTTACCATGTTGGGTGTGTTCTTTGACCAAGTAAAGCATTTCTACAGGCCTAGCCTTACGTCAGCATCGTTTCTGTTGCTGATAGGAGGGGCAGTTCAATAAAGTTCAGCAAAAAAAAATTCGCCATACGAACAAGAACTAGCTTAGCTCTCCCAGCTTAGCTCTCCGATTTCTTTAAACTTTAAATTTTTAGATTGTTAGATTTTTTACTTTTAGCAGAATGGCAGATGGAGGTGAAGAAGTAGCTTTGGTTACAAATATAGGACTGGGCAGGATCGACTCTCTGCACTGGGCAATATCTTTTATTGGAACTTAACGCAAAGATTTGCTGTACAACCATGTCATAGAAGTCTTTTTAAAGAGAAAGGAGGAAGGACTTCGTTTTCAAATAATGAGCAGCTTTGGTGAGTTTGAAGGATTTTTATTTATTTTTCCTAGCAGGGCCTTTAGGGATGGGCCGATACCGATATACCAGTACATTTAAGTACAGGAAAGAATGAAGGATGCAATTCGGTGCATAGTGTAACTGTAGAAAACGGCATGAGGAACGCCCCGGACCTAGCCTCTGAAAGCCACCTTCAGCGAGGAAAGACAAATGTTGGTAGTTTGCAAAACTTCTGGGTGAACAAAATAGTGGTATTTCTGAGTTCTGACATACTAACGTTTAGAAATATAACTTAAAGGAAATACGATTTAGCCTATTTATATTTTGTTCAATAAATTACATTGATAGTACAGCTAATTGTGTACTGATTATAATAAAACAATAAAATACCTTAACAGAATAATATGATTAGGTAATTATCCCTGTTTTGGAGAAAGTCACTTCAAACAGACATTCTCATCTTACACAAAACTTCTGCAATGCTTAGGCAAATTCGAACACAAACGTCTATTGCGTTCGCGTTTACAAACGTGTTTCTCTCACTTAATTAGGGAAGGAGACGTAAACCATTGACATCTAATAAATATTACATATTCTTGACCCGCAATGTAAATTATGTTCTTCTGGATATGTAGGTATATTTACTTTCCTATACTTGAATTGGCTGATCAACATCTAAAAAATAGCAGATTTCAGCTTGATAAATGTGACATTTGGCATAGTTCTTAAAAGTACTGCTATCGGTACTCGTATCAGCAAGTACCCAAAATGAAATACTATGTACTTGTACTCGTTCCATAAAATGTGGTATCGGCCCATCCCTAGCCTGAAAGGTTCTTAACGGGGTTTAGTGCAGGTACTGTATTTGTATTCAAGCAGGGGGAGATAAACAGACACACTTCATCCTGGCGCCAGGCCTGTTAATACTTGTTAATTATTACTGCTTGCTTGTTTTAGATCACTACTGGTGTGAAGCATGTTCAGATCGTATATATAAGGTCTATGGTTCAGATTCAGTGGTCTTAGTGGGCTGTGCCTTTGAGTGTGCGTGGTAAACCTGGATGTGCCTTTAATCCGCAGCTTGTCTGCAATCTCTGGGGAAGTCTGTTGAATCCAGATTGTTGTCATTGTGAGGTTATTATAATGCGTTTTAATTTCGGGAAGATAGTGAAAGTGTAAAATGCACGGCCCGCCACTGGTTGATGGGAAGATAGAATTTAACTTATTTATTGTTTACACTGCTACCATAAGCCAGACGTTTTAAAATCACAATGGGGCAAATGTTTTGTGTTTACATGCACATATAAAGTATCTCACAAGTGAGTACACCCCTCACATTTTTGTAAATATTTGATTATAACTTTTTATGTGACAACACTGAAAAAATGACACTTTGCGACAATACAAAGTAATGAGTGTACAGCTTGTATAACAGTATCAATTTGCTGTCCCCTCAAAATAACTCAACACACAGCCATTAAGGTCTAAAATGCTGGCAACAAAAGTGAGTACCCCCCCTAAGTGAAAATGTCCAAATTAGGCCCAAATTGTCGATATTTTGTGTGACCACCATTATTTCCCAGCACTGCCTTAACCCTCTTGGGCATTGGTTCACCAGAGCTTCACAGGTTGCCTCTGGAGTCCTCTTCCACTCCTCCATGATGACATCATGGAGCTGGGGGATGTTAAAGACATTTTGCGCTCCTCTACATTCCATTTGAGGATGCCCCACAGAAACTCAATAGGGTTTAGGTCTGGAAACATATTTGGCCAGTTCATCACCTTTACCCTCAGCTCCTTTAGCAAGGTAGTGGTCTTCTTGGAGGTGTTTGGGGTCGTTATCATGTTGGAATACTGCCCTGCGGGCAAGTCTCCGAAGGGAGGGGATCATGCTCAGCTTAAGTATGTCACAGTACATGTTGGCATTCATAGTTCCCTCAATGAACTGTAGCTCCCCAGTGTTGGCAACACTCATGCAGGCCCAGACCATGACACTCCCACCACCATGCTTGACTGTAAGTAAGACACACTTGTCTTTGTACTCCTCCCCTGGTTGCCGCCACAAATGCTTGACACCAGCTGAAGCAAAAAAGTTTATCTTGGTCTCATCAGACCACAACAGGAAATGGTTCAAGTAATCCAGTGAGCTTGTCTTCAGCAAACTGTTTGCAGGCTCTCTTGTGCATCATTCTTAAAGAGGCTTTGTTCTGGGATGAAAGCCATTCAGACCAATTTGATGAAGTGTGCGATGTATGATCTGAGCACTGACAGGCGGACCCCCCCACCCCTTCAACCTCTGCACCAATGCTGGAAGCACTCATATGTCTATTTCCCAACGACAACCTTTGGATATGACGCTGAGCACGTGCACTCAACTTCTTTGGTCGACCTTGGTGAGGCCTGTTCTGAGTGGAAGCTGTTCTTAAAACCACAGTTAAATACAGTTAAACTGCTGTATGGTCTTGGTCACCGTGCTGCAGCTCAGTTTCAGGGTCAAGGCAAACTTGAAAAAAGGCTGAAACATTCATTATTGTATTTGAAGCTTTTATATCTATTAAATAAAAAGATTCGAAAAAATATAAAATTCATAGATACACTCGACCGGATGTCCAGACTCCCTAAAGGGAGAAACTCATCTCTGGCAAGCTGTGGTGTTTTACAAACAGCTAGACATGGTTTCGCATGTCTAGTACATGTACTGTACAAGCAATGTCTGGACCAAAAAGTTAGCAGGAGAAATTTCATAATGCAGCTGTCATGTGAGATTCATGCAAACCACTAGAACAAAAAAGGAGGCAGCAAAAGAGGCAGCACCTCCAGCTCTTCTTCTTCCCTAGGCAGAGCAGCTTATGCCTGGGAAGAAGACACCGTATCAGGTCAACAAATCTACACTGAAACAAACAAATGAACACTGTGTGAGATGCAATCGTTTTGTTTGCAGTTCTTGTGCTCAGGCTGGTTTTAAAGTTGGGTGGCGGCCGGGTATGTTTATCTCTTAAAAAATTTCCAAAGCCTTTAACTGAAAATTACTTACTTCTAGACTCTGAAAAAACAGAAATGCTTATTTTAGGTCCCAAGAAACAAAGAGACCTGCTGTCAAATCTGGCAATAAACATAGATGGTTGTACAGTCATATCAGAAAAAACTGTAAAAGACCTTGGTGTTACTCTGGACCCAGATCTCTCTCTTGATGAACATGTAAAAATTATCTCAAGAGCAGCTGTATTCCATCTCAGGAACAATGCAAAAATTTGAAATTGTCTGTCAAAAAATGATGCAGAAAAGTTAATCCATGCCTTTGTTACCTCAAGATTGGATTATTGTAATGCTCTCTTTTCTGGCTACCCAGACAAAACCCTAAAAAAACTTCAGTTAGTGCTTAACACAGCCGGCAGAATTCAGACTAGAACTGCAAAATCGGAACACTATACCCCAATTCTAGCCTCTCTACACTGGCTGCCCATTAAGGCTCGGGCTGATTTCAAAGTTTTACTATTAACATAAAAAGCACTACATGGACTTTCCCCTACTTATCTGTCTGATTTGGTGCAACCATGCATACCCACACGTACATTACGTTCACAAGATGCCGGCCTTTTCATTGTTCCAAGAATTTGTTAACAAACAGCTGGTGGAAGGGCTTTCTCATATAGAGCTCCAATTCTGTGGAATGATCTGCCAACCCATGTGAGAGATGCAGACTCAGTCTCAACATTTAAGTCTATGCTGAAGACTCATCTCTTCAGTAAGTTCTATGGTATAGTGTAGTCTGGCCCAGGTGGCTAAAAGAGAATGGCAGCACTGTTAATGAACCACCCATGCTGGCTTGCCTGGTAGGCTCCCCTCTACTGGGATATCCTCACTCCAATGCTACCCCTGCAGTGGTTACGGTCTGCTGGTGACCCTTTGGAGGTGTGGTCTTGGCAATGTGGGTGGGTCGGACGCATGCCTGCTTGCTCCTGCCCGAGGCTTCCTTGTGCAGGACCACATCTCTTGCCCCCCCCGTCTCAGCCCCAGATGTTATGCTGCAATAGTTTATGTGCCGGGGGACTAGGGTTTTATAAATTCATTTTGGGGTCAGAGCTGTGTCAAGGTACTAGACCCAAGGTATGCCCACTCTAATGTTCCTGATGTCATGTTCATCCTAGGAGGACCCTAGGAACATGCGACAGGACCATGTGGCCTGATGACTCCTTCCTGTCCCCTTCCTGTGCCCGGGCCGCTGCTGTGCTGGATCCCATGTCACTGCGGTTGATGATCCCGTTTCCACCCAATGACGGCAGCTTTCATCTCCAGGCGGCTTCACGGTCTTCCTTCGCAAGACCACCGAACTGTATTGATGCTACATAAAGACTCTGGTCACAGTCCACCCATCATATCTTCATTGCTGGACAATAGTGGAACACTGATTGACCTTATTACAATGGGCTGTGTACCTTCAGATCCCCCACCCGGTACAGCCAGAAGAGGACTGGCCACCCCCATGAGTCTGGCCTCTCTCTAGGTTTCTTCCCAGGTCCCTCCTACTAGGGAGTTTTTCCTAGCCACTGTGCATCACTTGTGTTGCTTGCTTTTGGGGGTCTCAGGCCGGGTGTCTGTCAAAGCACTTTGTGACAACTGCTGTTATAAAAAGGGCTTTATAAATAAATTTGATTGATTGATTGATGATGCTCTGGTAAGGGGCATAGCATCATTCCTTTTTTCAGTCACATGTTTACACACTCTCCTGGCAATGTCTTGGAAGAAGCCGCTGTGAGGACCACGGAAAGCTTCTCTCTGACTGTTTGCAATATTAAGACTTTGTTTTTGGGCTCGCCATTTTCTAACATTACATTCTTTGACACCATATTCTAATTCTTGGCTCCTAGGAAGTTGTTTGACTGCACTACATTTTCACAAAACTAGAATGGCACATCTGTACTGTATAGTATGTACTAGTATATGTTACAGGAATAAATGCTACAATTTGCTCTATTGTTTGCAATGTATTGGTATAGTTACTCCAAATTACACAAAATGAAACTACAGTTATTTTCAAAATTCTTTCGATAGGTTTCTGATCACTGCAAACCAAGAACACCCCTCAAAAGCTACATTTTTGTAGATTCTCTGACCCAGTTGTCTAGTCATCACAATTTGGCCCATGTCAAAGTCACTCAAATCCGTACACTTGCCCAGGTGTCTCACTTTTAACACATCAACTTTGAGGACACAATGTTCACTTGCTACCTAATGTATCCCACCCACCAAGGGCGGGACATCTGGCATACCGGGCACTTTCCCGGTGGGCCAATGCGCAAATGCAATTGTATTGTGTGTAAAGAAACAAGAGTATATGATTGCAAAAAAACATTTGCCATGTTTTCAATTACAACGTTTCATTTAAAACAGTGACAAATACATTGTACACAGAAATGTATTTAATATATTGTCAGTGTCTCATGTGAAAACACGATTACTAGAGTCTGTTTTATTTAACAATAGACTGATTTTAGCAACACATGAACATAGAACCAGTATCTATGTAACAATGATTATTGTAATGAATTACCAGCGCTATTATTCTGAAATGACAAATCAGAGTTTGTGTTGCCAACTTAACATAGTGTTGCCAGGCAAACGTATTTGGCCCCCTGCTAGAACTGTGCATGCATTGGTTGTTTTCTTAATTGACACTGGACTGGCACAATCATTACTTTTAACAGCACAGTCTTTGGGATTTCTACCTGCAGGGTTGCCAGATTGGGCAGTTTCCCACCCAATGGGTGGTTTTGCAATTGGGTGTTTTATTTGTAGCCGAAACATCAGCACATGTCCTTCTTTCTGCGACCCTCTGTTCAGCAGGCAGCAGTATCACTCAATCACTCACATCCTCACTACAGCTCTGGCTGATGTCCCCCCTAAACTCATATCAGACACTCCCAATACCTTCAGCTCATGTCATGCATGCCGGCGTTGCACACACCTCAAACACACCAATGTTGCCTCAGCAGGTTTTTCAAACCAACCTGGCCATTGACGCATTTTGGCTTGATGTGGACTCATTTAAAGATGCTGGAGAAAACCACTGTTTCCAGGATTTAGCTTGTGGTGCTATAAAATTGCTCACCCTCCCCATATCCAATGCTTGAGTTGAAAGAGCATTTTCTCAAGTCACACTGCTGAAAGCTGACCTACGAAACAGGATGGGCTTACCCCTTCTTTCAGGGTTGATGCACATGCGCACAGGTCTTGCAACAATGGCTCACACACTCACACACTCACACACACTCACGATGTCCTTTCCTAATTATCTTTTAAGGATGTATCTGAATAGTTCACTTGCATCCTCTTTGATTGGTTAAGTTAACAATTTATTCAACACCACTTTTTTGAAATACAGTATTTAATGTGTATTTAATTCTCACTGATTCTTGCATACTCATTACATGGCGATAGTAGTTTTAAGGAGTAGGAGTTGGTATACATATTCAGGGGAGCGCAAGGACAGGTGGTATTTGTGATCTTATGTGGTGAGCCGGTCTGGGCCAAAATGCCAGGGCCGATTTTTGGTTCCAGTCCACCCCTGCCACCCACTGACACGTGTCATGATAACAACATGTGTATCAGCGTATCAGCATCGGACTGGCCATCGGGAGATTTCTCAAAAGGGACAGAAATAGTAATGGCCGCTATTTCATTAAAACTAATGAAGCCAAAAATACCCTTTGGGTATTGATAACATGAATATACATTTTTATACTGTAATGTTACTTATGTGCCAAATTAAAATTTTTGCATGCTACAGACGCCATAAGTTTCTACTGGAAACATTTCAGGTTAGGCGATAGCTTACAGAGAACGGTTAAGGTTAGGCAACACTCCAGTGTGGTTAAGGTTAGGGTAAAGTTTAGATGAATGCTTAGATATGATTTTGGTGAGTAAATGGTGTATCAGATACTGCCAATACAGTTTAGACACTTCCTTCTAATTATAGTATAAGGTGAGGAAAATGGGAAATTGGTAAAATCGGTAAATGGTAAAATAAGTAAATTGTAAAATGGGAACAGTAAAATAGGAAATAGATAAACTATTCAACTGTTAAATGATAAATGGAAAAGTAAAATGAAGTCTTTTAAATTTACTTAGTTAAATGATGATTGAAAAAGTTAAACATGTCTTTTTAAAATTTTCTTTATTGGCTTATAGTAGGCAAAGGAAATTATGAACATTTAACTGTCCTCATTTCCTTTTACTACGTTTTGGCGGTTCTCGTACTCTATAGTTTTATGCACACTGGAAGGAAATCCCCATTGATAAATACCACTTATTCTTAACGTTACAGACTCTATGATTTGCATATAAACACACCCCTAATTACCCAAATAGTAAACCTGCAGGAAACAAACTACAATGAGGTTCATCCACATTTCCAAGCTTGACAGAAGGTGCCACGTAATGTAACATGAGGGAATTATTTATTTCTCACACTCCGTTGTTACTCGCTTGACCGGTAAAAAGTAAATATTTGCTAAAGAGAGAAGTGTATATTGCATTGAGAAATATGCTGTTTTTCAAAAGAATATTTTCTATAAAACATTAATAGGCATGTAATCCAACCTCATGCAATCATATTTAGAAGCATATTTTTCATTTTTTTTTCCGGTAAATTGAGTAGATTGCTGTTTGATTCAAAACAATTACGCAAACTTTTCTCTTCCAAAAAGGAAGAAAGGCCAGATTGTGCTTCTTAATGATCTCAGTCTGGTCTGAGAGTTGACGTTCGCATTGTCGAAATAATAATGCAGGCTTATTTTTCCAACATCACAATTTGATCTTTAAATATATTCTCAATCAGTCGAGGATGTCATATCAAGAATATGTAATTGATAAAGCCATGATATGCTCCACGTTTGTTGTTGCAAAATATGACAGTCATACTGCATTAACTGGAAAATAAAAACGTGTTTTTTATGTTTTCTATCCAAGATGCAGCACAAAGAGTGATGGATAAAAATATATCTTTAATCACCTACAGTATATACAGTGGGTACAGAAAGTATTCAGACCCCTTTTAAATTTTCAATTTTTGTTTCAATGCAGCCATTGGATAAAATCAAAAAAGTTCATTTTATTTCCCATGAATGTACACTCAGCACCCCATCCTGACAGAAAAAAACTGAAATGTAGAAATTTGTGCAAATTTATAAAAAAAAAAAAAATAATGAAATTTCACATGGTCATAAGTATTCAGACCCTTTGCTCAGTATTGAGTAGAAGCACCCTTTTGAGCTAGTACAGCCATGAGTCTTCTTGGGAATGATGCAACAAGTCTTTCACACCTGGATTTGGGGATCCTCTGCCATTCTTCCTTGCAGATCCTCTCCAGTTCCGTCAGGTTGGATGGTGAACGTTGGTGGACAGCCATTTTCAGGTCTCTCC
>JACXGM010012061.1:9426-24474 GCA_016801145.1 Umbra pygmaea
CTTTTCATGATATGCTAATTCTTTGAGATAGGAATTTTGGGTTTTCATGAGCTGTATGCCAAAATCATCAGTATTAAAACAATAAATGACCTGAAATATTTCAGTTGGTGTGCAATGAATCTAAAATATATGAAAGTTTAATTTTTATCATTACATTATGGAAAATAATTAACTTTATCACAATATGCTAATTTCTTGAAGGACCTGTAAAGCTAACATCACTGCAGTGCCTTTGCTAGCTAGTACTGTAGTTTCTGCACACCAACGTTACAGTGAGTATGCTACAGTGCTCTAGCAGGCTAGCTAAAAAAATGTCACAGTCTTAGCAAACAAGCAATCTAAATGGATATTCAGTGTTGATATTAACCTACTAAAGTAAGTGCCAATTCAGTTACAGTAATAATAACATTGACACAATAAATAATTACAAGCTATCTTTATTATTGTTCTTACCATTCTGGGTTTCCTGTATACAATATAGTGAGTTTTTTTCTCCTTTTTATTTGTGATGGCCATAGTTAGACGTCTTGATTAGTGCATGGGAGATACCACTACTTGACTAGAGGAGGGGGGGATACCTGACAAAGGGATGGGTGACGTTTCAGGAGGCAGGTTGTTTGAGTGGTTCAAGGGTTGATACATTCCCAAGGTGTTGTTGGAGTTTGGGGGGCCTTTGCCGAGTAGGGTGCACTTAGGGTATCTTAGTTTTTATGTAAGGGAATATGTGCCACCGCCACTGAGGTGTTTTAATTGTCAGCGTATGGGGCATGTGGCGGCTGTGTGTAGAGGGCAGGGTAGATGTGGTAGGTGTGGGGGTGCGCATGAGTATGGTAAGTGTGGGGTAGGGGACGTGGTGAGGTGTTGTAATTGTGGTGGGGAGCACAGTGCTGCGTTTGGGGGGGGGTGTGGTTCAGAAGAAGGCGGTGGAGGCACAGCGGGTTAAGAGGGTTGATGGAATCACGTATGCGGAAGCGGTGCGGAGAGTGGGGGGACTTGGGGTTGGTGTGCAGGTGGAGTAAGAGAGGGTTGTAGGCCCGGTGTCAGAGGACGGTTTGGGTGTTCGCAGCTTGGTGTTGTCAGAGAAGTGTAAGCATGAGTCTGTGGTTTGTAAGGATTTGTTGGTGGTGGGCAGGGTTGAGTTCTTGGCGTTTCTGTGTAGTGTGGTGAATGTTTGTAGTCAGGTTAAGGGAAGGAATGCTAGGATAGATGTTGTGGTGGGTGCTGCTAGGGAGTTTATGGGTATTACTGACGTCACGGGGAGATGGTTCACGAGCTGATGAAAGGGAAGGGTAAGGGTAGGTAGTGGAGTGGGGGGGGGGGTAGTGGGCTGTGTTTCAATTCTAGGGTCGTGGGGGTGGTGGGGTGTGTTGAATTGGGTTGCCGTGACCGGCCTCACACTCCGGTACAGTTGGTGGTGGTAGATGCACCTTAACTTGGTTGCGATCCGCCAATAACCCACAGAAGAAGAAGGGTTGATACATGACCAAGGGAGGGGTGAGTATTGAGATGGAGGGGTGATACTTGACCGGGGGAGGGGGGTTGAGGACTGAGGAGTAGGGGTGAGAATTGACTGGTGCAGGGTTGAGACATGACCAAAGGAGAGGAGGTAACCAGAGATGATGAGTGATTCTGTTCCTAATATGTATTACGTATTAGTGGCAATGCGCGGTTTGGGATTTTAACTGGCCAGTTCAGAAGACGCATGTCTTTGTGATGATAAAGCCGCACTATGTAACTTTACATTAATTTGTCCTGTCGACACGAATTTTAAGATTAATTTTGTTCATATAGTTTTTATATAAATGTTTTTACTGAACACAGGAATAATACAGCGACGTAACCAATTTCAGAAAATACACATTATTATTATGTCCATAATAATGCATTCGTTGCTCGTTAGATATTTTGAAATGTCGATTTTGCTATTCTACTATATTCTAGATTTAGTACTAAAACATCGTTTTTGTATTTGTTTGTAGTTTAAAAAAGATACTTAGTGCAGGTTTAAGTGGACATTGTATTTGTACATTTAGCCTACTGTAAAGGTTGCGACATATTTTTTCATGCAAATCTGGTGTTATTATTTGAAATATTGAGATGTTCGCTGTACAGAGAGCAATGCTAGGCTATAGCTTAAGTGTGCTAAAACCGTTTATATAATTAAACTGACGAGTCATAAAATTTAAGTTAATAGGACTTGGGTAGATCATTGAGGTAGGATCTGAGATAAAATGCTATATTTCAACACTAACAGTAGAAGCCAGTGTCGGTATCACAACACACGCACACGCCGCTTCTACGTAGACGGTGAGTTCACACACAGCGCTCATCTCCCGTATTAGCAATGCGCACGGTCGTCGTCTTTACTGGATAAAAATGTATTCATCGACAAGAAAAAAAATGCTATATTTGTATGATATATACTGTGGAAATAATGCGTGTGGTTATGGAGGTGAACGGTAAGATGTTTATTTCAAAGATGACTTTGTGGGTTATATAACAATATGTCAATTTTCCCATTTCTCCCTCACGTCAATATGACATGTCTCTAATTCTCTAAATGCGCGTTTTCGAGTGAAGCGCACAATATTATTGTACATGCAGAATGTATAGTAATGTAACATGTATCATGAAATCGTATTATTGCATGGTGATCTCTCAAGAATATCCTAGGCAACTTATTTTTTATTTTCTCTATGGCTATACAGGGTGGGGGCGGGGATGGACGGTATTGGTTTTTATCTAAACGACAATGAAAAAATAAGCTAGTGAAACGGTTTTGCATTACAGCCATTTAAAATAGTCTTGTTGATGCAGATGATATACCGGTAGTCCTGTTTCAAGTTTATAATATAATATAGATCAGATCACGTGTGCATTTTTATTATCGATAGGCCTAAAGCTGATCGATGTTGAGGTCTTCAAAACATTTTAATAACGTCCAAATAATTTGTTTGTTTTGTAAATTCTTGTACCGACATATTTCGCTGTAATTTATTTAATGACAATATTGCAATTCTTAGATTAGGCTACACTGCCTGCTATAGCTTCGCCTCGACGTAGCTAATTATAGCTACTTGGCTGTTATAGAAAATGCCTTTTTAATTTAAAAAGCAGAATTACTATAATTCACAAAATAATTATGTCATAGTACACTCAAATGAATCTGTTTTCTACGTAGAAATCTGGGCTCATTCCCATGACCAAGGAGGCCATGGCATTGGAGGAGGCCGCAGCTATACCTCACCATCCCGTTTCAGTGAAATGATGTGAACAACCGTGAGGCTGTATTCCAGTCTTGCCCAAACCTGTCGATGGAGAAACTCCACTGAAACATCTTTTGGATTAGCCTTAATCTGTGTCCGGAAAACCAGCCCCATGTGTACGATGAATGTGACCAGCCTGCCGTCAGCCCTGATAGATGAGTCTCATCACCACCACCATCACCATACCTACAACAGCAGCAGCCTAGGCCCCAGGTGTTCATGTTTTTTTGTGTGTTGTGGGGGGGCCCCAAAACTGTTTTTTTTTGGCGGGAATGTATAAGAATGTAATAACGTTTTTGCCCATACCCTCTCACATGTCTCGTCTAGGTCGTCCCCCTCTTCCTCTCCTGGTTGGACACTGATCCACACGGCCACACTGACTTCCTGCTCTCTCCTCCTCATCCTCATTTTCTGCCTGGGTTCCTATGGCAACCTGGTGGTGTTCCTCTCCTTTTTCGACCCGGCCTTCCGCAAGTTTCGCACCAACTTTGACTTCATGATCCTGAACTTGTCGTTCTGTGATATGATTATATGTTGTGTGACGGCACCAATGTTTGCACTGGTGCTATTTCTGGACTCGGGTGAGTAGGCTACATTTAAATTAAATGCAATTGCTTAGTTCCCTTTTTATTTTCATTTAACCTTCATTGAACGAGGAAACACTGAGATTAAATTCCCCTTTTCAAGGATGTTGGTGACAAGACTGTCAGCAGCAAGTCTTTACACACACAACCCAAAACATCAAAAAGTAAACCATAAAATCACAGGAACTAAACATCATATTACGAGCAATGACAGGTCAAAGAACCCACTTTAAAATCTTTCATGATTGAATTAAGTCATCAGGCGGGACACGTTTATTCAGTTTCAAATGACCCTATAATGAGTTCCAAGTCCATGGAGCAGAGAAAAAACTTTTGCTGTAGCCAGCGGTCTGGGCCTTGTTAGCGACTGTATTATATTCTGTCATGAGCCTGTTTAAATTTGTCTGTCATAATAATAGGAAAGTCCCATAAGGGCAGACAGGAACATTATTCAAGCATTAAAAGGGATGTTTCCTAGCATTGTAAAGGAGTTCTGATAACTACCTGCCTGCAATAGTCTAAAAAGTAAACATTTTCTTACAGGAGGCAGTGGTGTGTCAAATACCTTTTGTTTCACCTTCCACTTGACCAGCTCTGCGTTCATCATCATGTCCCTAGAGACAGTAGCTGTGATCGCCCTACATAGGTTGCGTATGGTCTTGGGCCAGCAGCCCAACCGCATGGCCTCACTCCCCTGTACTCTGGCTCTCACTGCCCTTCTCTGGACCTCCAGCTTCACCATGGCTGCCCTACTCACCCTGCGCGCCTACTCTGCCAAGGAGGGTCCGTGCCTGCCTCACTTTGGCCTAACGGGTGGGCGTGCCCGGGTGGTTCTATACGTCTACATGGCAGACTTTGCCTTTTGTGTGGCGGTGGTTTCTGTCTGCTACCTGATGATCGCTCAGACACTGAGGAAGAACGCACAGGTAAGGAAGGGGGATTAGATTTGTGTCAGTTTAATCAACCCCACAACCTAACCAATATTTATGGGATTATTTGAGTTCAGAAAATAGTGCTTACATTATTAAAAGGACTTATGTTGCGTTATGCTCTACATGTTATATGTTATGTATGTTCAATGGTTTTTCCTATTTGACCGGCAGGTGAGGAAGTGCCGCATCATCACTGTAGATGCCACACGCCCCCCTCTGCCACCGCCACGCCCCCCACTCATTGCGGCGGGTTTAGAGGGCATGCAGTGTGCCGTCCAGGTCCCTTCTCTGTACCGGAACCAGACCTACAACAAGCTCCAGCACATTCAGACGCACTCCTACACTACCAGACCCCCAACCCAGGTCCCCGGGGCTGCCCAGGGAGCCACCTGCTGTCAGCTCGTCTCCAGCGTCAACCTGGCCACGGTAAAGGACTCTAAGGCAGTCGTAACTTGCGTGGTGATTGTGTTCTCTGTGCTCCTCTGCTGCCTCCCCATGGGTGTTTCCTTAGCGCAGGACGTCCTGTCCCCAGAGAGCAGCTATGCCCACTACCAGTTCGAACTATGCGGTTTTGCGCTCATCTTCCTCAAGTCGTGCATCAACCCATTCGTGTACTCCCGCAACAGCGCTGGGCTCCGTCGCCGCGTCCTTTGCTGCCTCCAGTGGGTGGCGCTGGTGTTCCTCTGCTGCAAACACAAGACGAGGCTCCACGCCATGGGCAAGGGCAGCCTGGAGGTCAACCGGAACAAGTCCTCGCACCACGAGACCAACTCGGCTTACGTTCTCTCCCCCAAGCCCCAGAGGCGGCTGGTGGACCAAGCCTGCGGACCCAGCCACTCCCGAGACTGTGCCCCGAGTCCCAGAGCCACGGGCGGGCACGGTGGCCGTAGGCCCCGCCCCCCCAGCACCTCCACACCAATCAACACCCGTATTGAACCCTACTACAGCATCTATAACAGCAGCCCATCCGCAGGACCAGGCTCCCCCACCAATAGTCTGCAGCCCACGAACAACTCATCCGCCCAGGCCTTTGGGTTCGCCAAGTCCTACGTCGCCATGCATTATCACCCGCACCAGGAGGTTCTTCAGGACGTCGAGAGCACCTCGGCCCACAAGATACCGATACCTTCAGTGTAACTAGCCGCCGTGTTTAACAGATACTGACGAGAAACTGTACCTCGAGTGTGAACAGAAACTGCAGTGAGACTAGGACGAAAGGTTGCCATGCTATGACATCACCGTCACCAGGCTGGCGGGAAGTAAAACAGATGCTCGTTTTCTGTTCCTGTAATCCAGATGGACTTTGCCCTGGAATAGGATAACAGAAGATCTCTTAGTCCAGATAAAAACAGGCCAATATTAGAGAGACGTTAACACGACTGATTACAGTGTTCCCTGTGTGATTCACTTGACTGGAATCTATTTTTGCACTGACATGATGGCATTTTTCATAGTGTACAATTTACATGGTCTTTCCCTTCGTAACACTGTATTTGTGAATCTCATACATTTTATATGATACCAATAAATGTTTTGCAATGTCCAGTGTGCTCCTCCTGTCAAAGAGAAACTCATTCTAATACCTTTCAAGACCAATGTGAAATTTTTGATTGCTTTATAATAATTTCCCAAAATGATGTTTGTCAATGTTCAATATGCAGACATATTACATTGTATAACATCATTCATCTTATAAGTTCCTCAAATGTGGGGTATTTTAAAAGCCTAAACTAATTACTAGTATAAGGAAAAGTATTTTTTTGTGTTGTAATAATTTTTGGCACATTTACAAAACTCCCAAAAGTGAACAGCACCTGGTGGACTAACACTGCTGCAGATTAGAGCCTCCTGGTGGTCAGCTAATCAAACTACTTCACTAAACCACATCACTCTCCTAATCCTAACCGTAAAGCCGCACTATGCAACGTTACATTCATTTGTCTTGTCGGCCTGAATTTTACGTTGATTTTAAAAATTATTATTTTTGTGTTTTTACTGAACACAAAAACAATACATAAAACCATATTCTGAAAATACACATTATTATTTTGTCCATAATATGCATTTGTTGCTAGTTAGATGTTGTAAAAAATAGATTTTGCTAATAGATATTTTTTTACTCTATACAATTAAAACATATGTATTTTGTATTATTTAAATGGATGTTTTTAACCCTGGATACAATATGTTATTTCCTAACGTTTACTACTCCTAAAACATTGTTTTTGTATTTTTTGTTTTGTTTTTGAAAGTTACTTAGTGCAGGCTTAACCATTACAACACATGTGCTGGTACAACTTTATAAAATATTTCTTCTAATCTCCTAATGCTAACCTTAACCATTATAAAACGTGGTACAAATTCATATAATAGTGATTCCCATCACCTAATGCTAAGTCTAATGATTACAATACATATGCTGGTACCACTTTATATAATATTTCTTACCATCTTCAAATGTTTCCCACATTGAGCCCAACCCCAAAAGAAGTACGGTTGTACAGCACACTGCATAAACATTTGACCCCGCCCACATTGAACCACACCCCAAATGGCCCACTGCAGTGAGGGGTACTCGGCACACACATGATAGGGCTTCCGGATTTTAAACCGATAACATGATAAAACGGCCGACACAAAAAATGACATCAGGTTTTATTTAAAAAAAAAAAAACAGAAAAGCCAGAACTTTTATATTCATGTTAACGATATAATCACAACAGTTTTAATATTTTCTTCACAGTAGTATCAACTATCAAAACTGAATGACATAAGTCTGCAAGATAGTTGTTTTCAACACGTCTCTAACAACATAATTCAGAGTCATTAGGAGATGCATTTTCAGTTGGATTCGGGAAACCACTTCAAGCATTCGTTGTGTTGAGCTATTTCAATTGCTTTTATTTGATTTTCTTTATCGCAAACAGCAGACAGTCTGTACATTTTGACAATATACCCGATTTGCAATGCTGGTTGAATAATTTAGATTACAACTGTATGCAGTATGTGAAATGGTGTCACATAAGCTACCAGCGATCAATTACAGCACTTATTTCTTTTGGTTTCATTGTGAATTCAAAAGCTACTAAATAACATTGCTGTTTATTTTAGAGCAGATGACCATTCAGACTTTCATTGTGAGGAGTAGGTAAAGACAAAATATTATGACTATCAAACATTTAATTTTTTATCCGCATATCGCTTACATTTCTTTATTTATATTCCTACTTTAAAACCACAGAACACACCAGATTTAGAACTCCACAGGAAAGTACCATCCGATTCAGCAGATAACCAATGTTAATCAATAGGGCTTGAATGCGCAGTTCATAAGTTACTCTTGCTCACAGTGTCACAAAAAACATGGTTGGGTTCAACCCCATTCAAATCCCATCAATACAGGAAGTAAACTGAAATTCTAAATGAACTTATTGCTTTTGAATGAGGAAATATCATCTGGAATTGCATTTCACTTCCTGACGTGACTGAAATTAAACCCTGATGCCAGACTTTGACCTTTCCAGAAGATATCTACAAAAACAGAATGTGCACAAGGGCAGTGTCAAGAACTAGTATCTAATCAAACTGAAATTCAACCCAACATAAATAGGGAATTCAAAATGCAACATGGAAGCTTGCACTCCAGCTGATTCTCTTTGTATGCTCTTCTCTATTAAAGGAACACTCCAGCCCCCTAAAGAGATTAAAATCGTTGTGCCGATCATGTTTCTGACATGACAGTCACAAAAAAAACTCAGCACGTTTGGTAATTCCCAACAAGGCCACCGTAAGTTGCCCAAAAACCTTTGTTTACGTCGCTGCAAAATTTTGAACATACTCCTAGATGCGTTTTGTTTTACTTCCTGATATTAATTCGTCCCGTTTTGTTCTCCTATCGACTCGATTCAAAGATCGAATCGCATAAAAAGTTTGTATTTTTAAAAATGTTGCAGTGACGTTACCGAAGGATTTTTGGCAATTTACAGTGGCCGATTTGGGAATTACCGAACGCGCCAAGGTTTTTTTTGTGACTGTGGTGTTGGAAACATGACCGGCACAACGATTTTGAGCTCTCTAGGGGGCTGGAGTGATCTTTAAGGCATTTTTGCCAGAAAAATAACTAGAACTAACTTGCCTTCAGGTAATTTATACAGGAAAGATCAGAAGTTCAGGCAATATATCCACTGGCTTGAGGAATTAGGTCCCAATTAACTTTTTCATTGGACTTGCGTACGTCCTCCATGCTTTGTCATAAGGCTTCTGATGGGATGGATCCAGTAAGACGAGTAGGCCTACGCCAGGCAATTAGGGAGGGGTTGTTGTCCTGGCTTCCATTGGCTGATCCAACATCAACAATCTCTCTGTATCTGGACAGGCTGTCCATTGCCTTGGACCTTGGTTCATCCATTTCACACAGTTTTTGCTGAAATCCTTTCAATATTTTTTGTAAAAACATAATTTATCCTTCCACTGCTTCTAATTTTTTCTCTACTCATCTGCCTGTCCGTCTGACCTCCTCTGGACATGTCATGATGTGTTAGCTGGAGATTGACAAAAGGCCTTTGTCATCAGCTGTGTCTAAGATCTTGCATATAACTGGAGACTCAACCTGATTGAGAAACAAGAACAGGTTCTGTTTAGAAGTCTGACTCACAAAACTGTGACTTAACCCTGTGTGTACATTATTACCCCTAGCATGTATTGATGATGTCATTGAAGTGTGTGTAAATCCTCACCCCCAGTAAGTACTGATGATGTCATTGAAGTGTGTGTACATTCTCACCCCTAGGAAGTACTGATGATCGGGGTATTTCAGAAGGCAGGTTTAACGAAAACTCTGATTTACTTCACTCAGAGTTGATGGAAACTCTGGGTTTACGGTTTCAAAAAGCCAGTTTAGCGTTGCTCTGTCAGTTAACACAGCAACATACTCTATGAAGCTAACCTGCTCGCTGGCAGGTTCTTTCAACTAACCCTGAATTCGTCTAACTCTAACTGAGTCCTGTCCTCAAAAAGCAAGTTGATTTGAAGAACAAATACTCTGAAAAAAAACATAAGTCTCTACTAATTAATTGATCAACTTTTTGCATTGAATCTTTATATAGTTCCAGCAAGCCAAATCTTTGTCGAAGCTACTGAAAATTGTATTTCATGTATCCTATACAAAGATTTTGCTTGTTGGAACTACAGAAAAATATGATGAAAAAATTTGACTTCATTTTTTTAAGTAGAGGCTTTTTTTGTCAGTGTACTCTGCAGAAATCTATGTTGGGAAAGGATGATCAGACACTGATTTGATGTTTTAGCATTCACTGCTGAATATATTTGAGCGTTACCATTTTTCTGCACAATCTATCATTAATCTGAACAATATTCTCAGCCCTCACATCTTTCACATGACTGAAACTGGACATGCTTTCAGTTCAGAAGATATTTTTTGTTTAGCCAACTTAATTTTTTTTATATAACATTGGTGACGCTGAGAATATCTCAAAGGCAACCACCTGTCGAGCTGTCAGAAATGTGACCCTTGCACTGAAACGGTTACTGTACAGTTTTGTGGTGCGCACCAAGTCACAGACCAACAAGAGCCATCAAATAAGAATTCCACACAATTGCATGCATCAGTCAAAGCAGTGATTAATTTGGTATTTAGTTTTGAGACTTGGAGCAAAAAGGAGTTAATTTAATATATTTCAGGGTTTCCAGGTGTGATTGGCTGCATAGATTGCACACACATTACTAAAGTTCCAAGACGTCAATGATCTAGATAACGATCTGGACCACCCTGCAGATGCGCGATATGGGTGAAGAGTCAGATATAGTCTCCGTTGTCATACAAAGACTATCTTTTGCTGCTGCTACAGTATTGCTTTTGTTCTTAACTGTCGGTTCACAAGTAGTCATTAATATTTCTAATTGCACTCGGGGGAAATAAGTGGTTCAAATCTTTCTTTTCTCTCCTGTTCCCATGATGAACAGTGTTATCTATGTTCCATTGATGAGGGCTTTTTATATCCTCGTGCTTGTGCTCAACTCAGGGTCGCTTAAACTCAGAGTTGACTGAACTACCATCTGTTCTGCAACCGTCAACCCAGAGTTGTGGTTTCAACTCAGAGTGTGTTAACCCTGGTTAATGAAATACCCCTGATGTTATTGAAGTGTGTGAACATTCTTACCCCTAATATGTACTGACACGTCTGAGGCTCCAGCATGTACACAGTGACAGCATGGGATGACTCCGCCTCCTTACACCTGGGACCAGAAGACACCAATCAGACACCACCGGCATATTCACTGATGTGCAACGTATTAAACGTTGCACATAACACTGTGTACAATGTATATTGCCCGAGTAGGGCCTATGTTACTCTACCAGAGATGTGTTCTTGTGTGACTTATTGGGTGCAGGGTATTGCTAGGGCAGTGGGATCAAATTCATGTAGGTAATTGTCTGCAAAGTCTGGTAAATAACAATACAGTGTGCAACTACTAAATTAGGGCCTTTAACCTCCAAGTGTCCTATGTTGGGTATTGCTTTGATTCGAGAAACTCATTCATCACATTTAGTGCATCTTTAGCCATAAGATTCATGTGTGACTTAATACTATATCAGGAACCCCCACCACAAGCAGTTTTTATTTTCAACATCCCCGCTGATTCTTAAATATCTGGCTGTGAGGTGGAACCCATGCACAGAATTTCACTCTGGAGACTTCTTACTCCTACTCTACTTTCTCTGCACTTACGGGACAGTTTGTGGATTCAGGCACAGAAATCCCCAAGGAAGAGCGCTGACTTACTTGAGCTTGACGACGACCTGTCTGGGTTTCCCTGTCAGGTCACACAAGTCACCGTGGCCGTAAAAGTGGGATACCGATCTGAGCGGGAGGAAGTACAGCAGATGTTGTGATTCTCCTCTAACACAAGGGTTTTTTTCATTAGAAACTCAACTGAATTTACACAAGGCTTCTGCCCAATTACGAACAACAGATGATCAAGAAAACAGTTTGTAAATGCAGCCTTTAGAACTAGTTTCTTGGATACAAAAAAAGTTAAATGTCCTTACGCCATTGTGCATGGTCATTTAGTCAAATTTCTCCATAGCCCCTAATGCCTGTTTTCTAAAAGAGTTACATTCGTCATGGTGTAAAGCTGGCTGACGTACTTGACTTTCTGTAGCCCTTTCTGCCCACTATCATCTTTGTACTGGTAGGAACGAGCCGCGTTCTTCTTAGCCCAATCTAGGTGCTCGTCAGCATTCCAATTTCCCACCACCACTATGGATTTCCCATGCTCCTTATCCTGGAAAATAACACAATTAACCAATTATTTAAAGATACAGCCCAGGATCATTGATCGCTGGTTGTATAGTGGAGGTGTTGTGCCAAAACAAGTCCCCAAAAACGATATCATGTATTTGCCGATCTGTGTCTTGTTATCAATTTGCAATATGCCAAAATTGTCTACGCAGTGTGCAGTTTTAGGTTCTGAGAATCATTGCACAACTATTGAACTGTCTACTACAAGGCTCTCGTACTTCAAGTTTGCAACAATTCAGTAATAATGATTAACAAAAAAAATATTGGATATAAGAGGGATTAGAGATCAAGCATAACATATACAGTCTGTACATGTAAACAGTAAGCAGTGCCCCAGAATAATATTATCTATAGTGAAAATCATAGTTAAAAATTTACTTTTTCATCTACCGGCTAGTGAATGTTAAAATTTTACCAGCCACTCAATTGTGTTTTTGGCTGGTGAGTGAAGCAAATCTACCAGCCACCTGCATATTCTACCAGCATTTGGCTGGTTAATGGTGCTAATTTTCAAACCTGGTGACAATGTGTGTGTGTGTGTGTGTGTGTGAGGAGAGCTAGATAATAGCATGTTTGTAATTCCAAATAAGTTTAGCTACAGTGATAGCTAGCTAACAGCATTGGGGACTGAAACATGAAATTAGTCAAATCTGACTTATCAAGACATTAAAAGCAAGACATCATTTTGAAATGCCATTAAAAAAAATATGTATTTACCATGCAGTACTGTGGTAAAATATTCCTTTACATTCAGAGGATCGCCAGTTTAGCATTTCAATTGTTATGTAACCTGTTCTAAATAGATGTTTTCCTTGTCACAGCTTTTCTTGTGCATGACCACACTTTGTGGGACTGTGTATAAGGAATTACCTTTATAGCCCCACCTTGAGCCCATGTGGGGCAGCTGGAGTAAGGCTGTTACACTAGCTAGGCTAATTACTAAGCCAGACTAGCTAAATCTACATAGCTTCATTTGTTTTGTGTAGGTTTTTTTCACTGTTTTACAAAGTATACTCCAAAAGCAAATCCTGGAACTTTGCTTTTAATTAACAGAATTTTGAATTTACCAAACAACTACAGATCATCTAGACTGTCAGGTAGAGCCTCTAAACTGTTAGGTAGACCGTCCTTACCTCATGGTATTGGTGTACATGTTTCCCATAGCAGAATTCATACTTCCACCAGCCCACTCCCTGGAAAACACATTACAGACATCAGACCAATGCAGTATCAATCTAAAGAAACACGTATAAACATTAAACTATGATTAGTACTGTGTTGTTAACCTAAATGAACAGATACAAAAATCAAGACATGCTACAGTATCAGGTGCCTATATATGCGAGCTAAACATTCCTGTGTTAACAGATGTGATTATTGTTGCTTGTCTGAGTGTACCGTGACTCCGTCATAACTGTTTATAAAGAACAAGTTGTCCCGTGTAACACTATAATATAAACCCACAGGTACAAAGCTCCTAGCAAACCTATGGATGCTTAAAATAATTTGAGTTAGCTAACTCAACTGTTATTTACACATAAATAATGAACTGGTGTAAGTTAAGCCTTAAATGAATATACTCATAAACAATGCCAAAAGTGACATTTATCTGAATAATAAACTCAGAATTGAACCATCACCCCTATTAAGTGAACAAACGTATAATGCACTTAATTTTCTGTTCATTTGAGACACCACAAATGTCCTTCAGGGAAAAGTAAACAGTTAAAACATGTTGTTAAATAGTGCAGCCAATCAACAGAAGTCAATGTTATGTAGGAGTAGCCAATCGGCCGGCCTACTAACCCCATGGAGACAGTAGGAGCCACTCAGGAACTCTTTGATCAGCTGCTCATCTGTCAGGCGGGAGATGTGGGTGGTTCCCACGGTGACTTGAGTCTGCCCGCCCACCACCAGGGGCTTGTGGGTAGAAGAGAAGGCCTCTTCTCTCACAGGGGACATACCCTCCTCCTAAAGAAAAACAAAGGGAGGAAGGTAGTTGATGACAAGCCCCTAAAACTAGGCCATGTCACCCTGCTCCGAGTGCTCTCTCTCCGCGGGGTACAAGAGATTTTGCCCCCTTACATTCCCTTAGTCTCACCTCTGGCTCCCTCTCGGGGGGTACTGGGGCTGTGAACGGGGGCTTCAGCAGCTGTTCCTGTTCCAGCTCCGTCCGAGACAACTTGTAAGGCCGCGGGGGAGAACCGGACAGGGCCTGGCAGAAGATGTCATTCACCGGCGATGACTTGAACCTAATAAAACCACGACAGGATTTAATTTTAATTTAATTTAACCTTTATTTAACCAGGTAAGTTGACTAAGAACAATTTCTTATTTACAGCAACGACCTGGGAGCAATTTGGGTAAAGTGTCTTGCCCAAGGACACAACAACATTTGGCTCAGTCGGGAATCGAACTGGCAACCTTCTGACTACCAGTCTAACTCCCTACCCACTGAGCCATCTGCGCCCAAAGGATGAAGACACATGGTTACATAACTTACCTCTGCCAATGTTCTGGTGCCTCTCCGCAAGTACTAAATGCTGTGTAAGTATTTACTGTGCAATTTTCTAAATTGGTCATATGCATACACTGTACACTCCTGGTTAAAATAAACAATCAACCATTCCATCTATCACCCTTTAATTATTTAAATCAGCTACGCTTGTTCTGAAATACAGAACCCTGGTTGGGTATGTCAAAAGGGTACACAAAGGACCAGCACATACTAACATATGTTTGTTTACCTGCTGTTACCTGTATGTGATGTGTTCCCTCATATTAACTCACCTGCTGTTACCTGTATGTGATGTGTTCCCTCATATTAACTCACCTGCTGTTACCTGTATGTGATGTGTTCCCTCATATTAACTCACCTGCTGTTACCTGTATGTGATGTGTTCCCTCATATTAACTCACCTGCTGTTACCTGTATGTGATGTGT
>JACXGM010012062.1:5289-15793 GCA_016801145.1 Umbra pygmaea
CATCACACCTCAGCAGTGCCACAGGCTGATTGCCTCCATTCCACGCCGCATTGAAGCAGTCATTTCTGCAAAAGGATTCCCGACCAAGTATTGAGTGCATAACTGAACATAATTATTTGAAGGTTGACTTTTTCTTTTTTTTGTATTACAAACACTTCTTTTATTGGTCAGATGAAATATGCTAATTCTTTGAGATCATCAGTATTAGAACAATAAAATGACCTGAAATATTTCAGTTGGTGTGCAATGAATCTAAAATATATGAAAGTTTAATTTTTATCATTACATTATGGAAAATAATGAACTTTATCACAATATGCTAATTTCTTGAGAAGGACCTGTATATTATAGACTTGTTGAGGAGGCTGAATGGTTACTGTCACTGATTTAGCTGAAATCCTAATTTCTATAGGCAAATACATACTCTAATGCAGTGCTTCCCAAACCTCACCTGGAGGACAACCAGCCAGTTCTTGTTTGAACTACCTGCTGGGTTGCACATTTGATTCAACTTGTCTACTAATTAACATGTCCTCGACTTTGGTTCTGGTGATTCTTGACGGCTACAGCTAAGCTCTAGCACTTCTGGTGGTCCTCTAGTACCCCTTTTCGACCAAAGCTGGCTCTGGTTCGAAATTGGTGTTGGTTCACAGTTGGTTCAACTTGCGATCCTTCTCAGAACCTGTTTGTTTTTCCACACACTAGAGAGCCCAGAGAACGACGTCGTTACGTCACTGTGTACGTCGCCATAGGTCTTAGCTTTCCCAGAAATGCTAGCGCCAACTTCAAGAATAACAACAATGGCGGACTACACTGTGTTTCTGCAAATGTTTCTCCTGGCTTTGCGTTCCTATATTGGGATCAGAAGAAGATGGATCGAACAAATTTGTGGTGCTCGTCTGGAATATTATGGACAGAGGTTACGTTCGAGAAGAAGGGTAATTATCTAACATGTTTCGATTCGTATTATTGATGTTAGCTCTTGTTGGAAGCAAATGCATGGGTGCTAGCTAGCTCTAACGGCCCTAATGTTAGCTACAGTAACTATCGGTAGCGCAGAATACATATCAATTGATTACATTAGAAATCAAATAGAAATTATTGATACACTGATTTTTGTCTTTACAGGCAACATTAGTATTGCAGTACATGGCAAGACGGAGATCGGCTGTTGTCTGGGCACACCCGCGATCTCGCCACTGGTGGGACACAATCGTTCCGGATTTCAACGCTCAACAATTTTTCCAGAATTTTCGAGTGTCGAGGGAGTCATTTGAGTACATCTGCGGTCGAGTCAGGCCTGACATGGGAAGAAGGAACACAAATTACCGTATGTGTCCCAATACGAAAGAGAGTGAAAATTGCCATCTGGAAACTGGCCACCGGCAGCGAATACAGGACCATAAGCCATCTCTTTGGGGTAGGCCTAAGTACTGTGTTTAACTGTGTTTGGGACTTTTGCTACGCAGTCAACAGGGTGTTGCTTCCTGTGCACATTACATATCCTGATGCTGACAAGTTTGTAGAACTGGCCACATTCTTTCAGAATCGTTGAAACACAGTGTGTTGGAGCAATAGATGAAAGTCACATCCCTATAATAGCACCAGAGGAGTACCCTAGAGACTATTACAACCGGAAAGGATGGCATTCAATTGTTCTTCAAGCAGTTGTTGATGGCAAAGGTCTTTTCTGGGATGTATGCATTGGCTATCCAGGTAGTGTTCATGACGCAAGAGTACTGAGACAGTCACATTTGTGGGAAGTCCTCAATGATGGGGAGTTATTAGGCCAAAACAAAATGAACATTTCTGGCTGTGATGTTGGACATTACCTAATTGGTGACCCAGCTTACCCCATGCAGAACTGGCGCATGAAGCCCTTTTCAGACACTGGCAGACTGACAAATGAACAACAGACCTACAACTACAGGCTGAGCAGTGCACAGTCAGTTGTGGCAATGTGTTTTGGGAGACTAAAAGGTCGATGGAGGTGCCTCCTAAAAAGAAATGACTGCAAGCTGAAGCTGAGCAAGCAAATGACACTTGCCTGCTGTGTGCTTCACAACATTTGTGAGGAACATGGGGACAACTTTACAGACGAGCACCAAGACAGGCCTATAAACATTCAACCTCCTGTCCAGGCGTTACCTGAACATGGTAATCAAGAAGGGGCTGACATCAGCTGCATTAATACAGTACTTTTGTAGAGGAAATTAATAATTTATTTTGTCTTACAGCACCACTGCCATACATTCATAGTTCTACCTGTGTTCTGTTTTTGTTATATTATTATACTGTCAACACCAGATGCAACATTTTTGCTTACTTGCTGAGTTAAGTTCCGTCTTTCTGGTTTCTTGAAATGCAGCAGAGTTTGTGTGCACAGGTGTAAATAAAACTTTTTTTTTAATTTGATTACTAGCATTTGTTTCTCTGATTAAGCATACTAAAGCAGACTTGTTTATTTAGATGTTTATTTTTAAAAAGGTACACTTTACAAAAACTTCCCCAAAAAAATGAAGTGTGTGCATCGCAATGTGTGCAATTTTGTTCTTTCTGTTCAGTAACAGTCATCGGTGGGATTGGCTCTCTATCACTGTGACCATATGCTCCATGATCCCAAGCATCGCAGCAGAGTCTGCATCTATTTTCTTGAGCAGGTATCCGTCACGTCCTTGCAGTGCTGCAGGAACCTATCGTCTGACCACTCGAAATATTCCAGCAGCTCCCCGTTGGTGTCCAATTTCCTTTTGCCTGCTAAATGAACACTGATCTTCCTTGTGTATTTTCCAATTGTACATAAATGCAAGAGTCAGTGCAACATACCACAGTCAATCCCTGTTTTAGGTCGCTAGCTACAGTAACAAACGTTAATAATGCAGGTAGGTTAGCGGTAGAGAGACCTTGCTCATTAAAAAAGACACAGATGGCTATAGTTGTATAGTTGTTAAATGCATAGTCCTATATAGTGCTTGCACACTTGTGTAATTCATGAGGTTCTACTGTTGTTGGGCAGACTTACTATTTAATAAAAATATAATTGCAGGATTGACTGTAATGCACACCCAGCCCTCGTGTTGTGCCCTACCCTCTAGTAATTAATTAGCAGACCCTAATGGTATGTTTTCATTCTAATTCCATGGTTAAAATTGCCACTGAGTATATTCAGTTTTAGGATTTCGTATGACCCTCAGACAAGAGATTACAGTTTTTGGTTGTTGAATTACAAGCAAGGGAAAAGGCCCTAATAGAGTAGTCACTGTATCATTTAATATACAAGTAATTTATATAACAAATTTTGGTTACACTTTATTTGGAGAGTCCGAAATTCCAGCTGTAGGTGTTCTACAGACAGTTCGTTGATGATATGACTAACAATAAACTATCAACAAACTATCTGTTGATATGCAACTAATTTTGTAGTTTAAGGGTAGGGGTAAGTTTAGAATATGTTTTAGGGTAATGGTTAAGGTTAGGCTTAACCCTAGGGGAAGGGTTAAGGTTAGGATTAGGGTTAGGGTTAGTAGAGTAGATAGTTTGTTAATATGTTGTTGAAGTGGTACTCAAACATATCACAAGGTTGGCAGGTATGCTTATTGTGTTTCCACAACAATTTTAGAGAGTAAATCTACTGAAATGGCTACCATCTTGGTAGAGTGTGATGTGTACGATGAGAAAGGAGAGGTTAAGTCATGATTGTAAAAAACAGTGGCTATCTGTACATCTTTGCCAAGCGCAAACCAGTACAGAAGGCAACAATAAATTGGGGTCATGCCTCTTCCCAATCATTTTGGAGGGTTACAGAAAAATGTATTGCTGGCGAAGGAAGGGTCATGTCTATTTTGACTAAAGATCCCAAAACTCTTCCAGTAGCCCCTTAAATAAATAACAGTCCCTTATGATACTATATTACTACAATGATACACCTTATCATAATGTAAGTCTAATATCATATTCCTACACTACCACTAGTTTCAGTGTGTTGAAACTCATAACAAATATCCTTACCCTTTCTGGCTGGCTGACTGGAAGAGGCAGATGAGGAGCTTTCAGCTGCTGAGCTGCAAGACGGTGCCAAAGAGTATAGAAGTAACAAGAGCCGAAACTCTGTTGCAGTTCTGACAACAATCGCTAGATGGCGGTGCTGTGGCGCCTTCGCCATTTTGGACAGAACAAGAGACGGTTGCTAGGCTCGCTATGCTTTAACGTTATCCCGACTATACAACATTAACATTATGTCTGGAAATAATAATTGAAAACAAAGAAAACAATGTTCTGCCATTAACTGCAACAACTACCAGTGTACAACAAATCAACTAGCGTTTCATAGATTTCCCAAAAATCCAGAGAGGTAAAGTAGAAAATATTTTTATAAACGTTGTTTAAGTGAGCAAACGTTAACGTAACTATGGAGGACCAAGTCTGCCAAACTAAGAAATAAATAATAAATATATAAATGCTCAAAAAATAAATAAGCATACGATTAATTGCACAATAAATACAGTAAATAAAAAGTTGACACCTTAAGACACAGCCCCTTCTCACTTGCATAATGAGGCAGAAATGCATACAGAAATGTAAAAAGGACAGGGAGAAATAAATAGCGTTGAAGAAATAAATAAGGTAAAAAAATACAAAGAAAGAATAAAACAGACAAAAATATTATAATATACACATAAATACATAAATTTAAAAAATAAGTCATTAATAAATAAAGTTGAAGATTATAATGGACTATAAACAAATAAGGTAAATATTACAAAGGTGAATAAATAAATAAGTTAATTAAAAGAGATACATACATTAAAGTCTCATTTTGTCTCATACTTACTAGCCTACCTACATTTATTTACTTTATTTATTGTGCAATTAATCATATGCTTATATCTTTTTTTAAGCATTTATTTATTATTAAAAGTGCCCAGCACTGAACTGGTAGATTTCCACATAGCCCTGGGGTCAAACTTTAGAAGAAAAATCAGCACAGTCATCCACACAGTTTGTCTGGGAAGGAAACTGTTAAATAGCGGCATGGAGGTGTACAACAATGAGTGCAGGGAAGTTGTGTGTGACAAGGAAAAGTGTAAAAACACCCTTGTATACATGGTGAAATTATTCAATAGAGTCCAAACAGAAGCGCAAAAGAAAATATTTAAAGCTAAGTCATCTGTAAATCTGTACATTAACTCTCTGTAGCAAATGTAACTGTACAAAATTCGTATCAGTCAAGATTAATTAAATTATAATAAAACTAAAGACTATAACATATAGAACAGCTAATATACTCAGAGATGGGCGTAAATAGGCTACTCTAATAACTTCTGGGTTTTGTGATGATCTTCTATTACTATTAAATATTCTCTCTTGACTAATGTGTTGTCCCTTTTCATCTACTCACTGTTCATTGTGCTTTGGCTTTTCAAGGAATTTGACAAACATTTTACGAGGAACATGGGCTTTTGGGGTAAATTTTGCCTTTTTCACAGTCATGCTCCATGACAAAATTGTTTAATTATAAACAAATCCATAAGCATTATTTTGTTGTGCATTATTTAACACGCCGTTAATGTTTAGGCTGTAGAGATATTAAAAACTAGAAATTATTATTTTGTTTCATCAACCGCTTTTGAATTGGAACCGGTATCGTTCATTTCTATGACAGTTGTGTTGCGTTCAGTCCAAGATGGCGGAGATGCTGCTCAGGTATGGGTTCGTTTGTTGCAATGGAACGTTCTATTGAGTTTCGCCTCTTGTTACTTCTATACTCTTTGACGGTGCTGGTGAGCTGCAGTGCAGGGGTATCGGTAGCTGCCACACTCTCTTTCGTCAATGGCCAACAGTTCTATACAAAAGCAAAAATGAGGGTTTTAATCACAAACGTTTCCATTGCACCCTATAGAGTGTCTGCGTTTGGCGAAGCCATATTTTACGTTGGTAACGTTAACTAAACCAATGCTGTGTTAGAACGTAGCATGCTTATGTTAGCTATTGTTAGCAATAGCACTCTAGCTAGCTGACTGGTCAAGCAAGCACAGTTACTATTAACTAGCTTTGTAAACAAAACAGCTAAGAAATGTATAGTTGCTTTGCAGGAAGGTGAAACATTAGAAAAGGTAACGTTGTTACGCTGCAGCAGCGTCTCATCCACCAAAGAGTCCAGCATGGCAGTGGCAGAATTTAATGCCCCGGTAATCTGGCACGCTAGTCTGTCGCAGAGGACCGAGTCCAAAACATCAAAATGGGGATTTCTATTACGTGGCCTTCCATTACCACTTCACCCCAACTCCTTCTTTTGTTCCCTGTAATCCTTTTTTAGCTTTTTTAACTTGTTGTTGATCTGCTCTATTGTTCTGTTAAACCCTGCTGCAGCCATATCCCTCTGGATCTCCTGGAACACATGTTTTGTTCTTGATGCACCTTCTATTTTTCGCTGTACCTCTGCCGAGGACCATATTGCTAACAAAAAGTTTGTCTCCTCAACCGACCACTGTTTCGCTTTTGAATCCATCTTTGTTGAATCTTGGTACTATCCTTCTACTATCTTACTAGTTTTTTTAACAATGGCGGTGGTCACAAACTTTCCGTCTGGTAGTTGGTAACAATAACCCCGCCCCCAGCCCCTGACATAAGTACGACGTGGTAAAAGAACGGTTCTAGACCAGCAAAGAGTTGGTGCCGCTCTGGAACCAGTTTTCCAGGCCGAGAGCCAGTTCTTTGGCTGTCGAAAAGCAAAGAACTGGTTCAAATTAGGCACTGGCCCCGAACCTACCCAGTTCTTTCTTTGGTCGAAAAGGGGTATAGGAGAAGTTTGGGAACCACTAATGTCTAACACAAATCACAAGTAATGTGAGTTCAACATCTTAATTAAAAACAACAGCTTCAGCAGTAGCCGCAGTATTTCCATTGAAGAGCTGGATCTGTCTGTGTTTTTCAGGAGCTATTCCATAATGTGACAGCAGGCTATTAGGTGATATTGTCTACAAAAAATCGGAATGAACAACGTTAGAGAGAACTGTATTCAAAGATTCCATTCCGTTTCATTCTAATTCTATTGTGATCAGTGTTGGGAATGTTACGTTAAAGTCATTAGTTATCGTTACTCAATACTTGTTCCAAAAGGTAACTGAGTTAGTAACAGAATTACTCTATAATAAAAGTAAATCGGTACCAGGGTAAGTAACTATTTGCATTACTGTTAAAGTTTTGTAGATTTGTGTGTCGTTGTGAGATGCAAATACACACTGATGGAGCAATACTAAGGACAATAACAGGAACCACAACCAATGTGAGTTCAAACTTTTAATTATAAAACATAATATGAACAATTTCACACTGATAGCTCATCCAGACCTTCAACGGTTTATTTATAGCGGCAGTACCGCCCATCATGAGCTCGATATCTGTCTGATGTCCTGAAAAACACAGGCAGGTAAAGAAAGACAATAGCATTTCCCGAGTCTCCTGCTTTTCAGGACCAATTCCACAAAGTGACGGTAGGTGTTAGCCAATAGTCTACAAAACAGTAAGCACAACGGTAGCAATGCAAGTTATTTGCACCTACAATAGGCTAGCTAGCATGGATCTATGCTTACTGTTTTGTTGGTCAATACAAATGCGTTCACAATAGCCCAGTCTCACGTTTCCAAACGAATGTATTTCCGTGAGACTGGGCTGTTTTGAACGCATTTGTATTCACCTACAAAACAGTAAACACAACGTTCGCAATGCAAGCTATTTGCTCCTACAGTAGGCTAGCATAGATGTGCTTACTATTGCAAATATATATTTACAACGGTCGCGATGCAAGCTACCTGTATTTGCACCTACCGTAGGCTAGCATAGATGTATGCTTACTGTTTTGTCGGTCAATACAAATGTGTTCACAATAGCCTCATCTCACATTTCCAAACGAATGTATTTCTGTGAGACTGGGCTGTTAAAGCATTTGTATTTACCTACAAGACAATAACCACAGCGTTCGCAAGCTATTTGCATCTAGAATAGGCTAGCATATGTAAATATAGCCTACTGTAGGTGCAAATAGCTTGCATAGCTAACATTGTGCTTACTGTTTTGTAGACAGATACAAATGCTTTCACAACAGCCCAAAATACATTAGTTTGGAAATGTAAGACTGGGCTTTTGTGAACTCAATTGTATTTACCGACAAAACAGTAAGCACAACGTTATCAATGTAAGCTATTTGCACCTATAGTAGGCTAGCATAGATGTAAATATAGCAATGAGAGCTCAGCTGACTGACATGAAAAACAAACAAAATACTTACTTATACTAAGGCATCCGTCCCTGCAGGCTTTGGCTGGCGTTTTCAAATTAACCTTCGGGATCCTCAAATACGTTTCCAGGACACAGCTATGATCAAACCTGGGGTGCTTTGTTACAGATTCTGGCGGTGCCATTTCCTCAGCAGATTCAGCATTTTCTTCAAGGAGAAAATGTCATTGCTAAAATTCACGACAGCAATAGGACTCTGTGTTTATATTCGCACAGCGAGTGCACTGACACCACCAGTCCGCCCCAGCTCGTGTCTGCCCAGGCTCTTGCTCCTTAGCATCAGTCAGGTTTCGCTCCTCTACTGCAGTAGCTACAAGGGCTCTTGTTCCTTAATCATCCGCAACTGTTCCTCGATGTATTGCAGCTCTTTCTGGCAGCCACAAGCATTGGATTCACGCACCTGATCTTCAAAACCCCCTTCTGCCATATCATCTTTAAAACTACCCTCAGCCATTGTGGTTAGCCTACTAAAATATTACTCAGTTTATTCCACAGAGCAATAGCCTGTTCGCTTGGCTTCAAAATGGCTGACAATTTTTGAAATTCTGGAAGTGAGGTCCCACCATGGATGTATTAATAACTGGATGGAACGATCTGTTTTTTCAACGGAGAGAGCATGAAGCCAAATAGAATAACTTTTTAAATGATAGCCGAGCGTACTGCGCAGCCTCAAGCAGAGCTTGATGACGTAGATGTGATGTGAACAACGTCTCTGAAAGCGGTAATTTTATCTTAGCCGTGCCTGAAGAAATCTGCTACCCATTGCATAGACAGCGTTCCGAATGTAGAGACTGAGACGATAGTAGCAACCTTTGGTGAGTATTCTGATTATTTTTGTCATTTTGCATAGTATTTATGTATTTTAAAATATAACGCCATGACATTCAAGAACGTGTGATATTAATTCATACCCAATAGATAGGACATAGGCACAGGCTAATTATTGCTAATTCAAATGCTAGTTAACATTAGTAATTAAACTAACTGCTAACGTAAGTCGAAACTGTCATTTATTTAACTGCCGTGGGACCGCATATTTTAAATATTATTTAAGCACGATGAAATTAGGCATTGGTAAAAATAACATGCTTGCTGGACACGAATTAACATGGTTAATTGATGCACATGTTGTATAACGTTTATAGTCGCCAAATATAACCACAAAGTGGCGTTAACTGTAATTTACATCGCAAGAGAAATGGACAAGTCTGTCATATAAAAGCTATTCAGTAAATCATTTTGGAGAAAAGCGTCTGCTTTGGCCTGGTAAATAATAGATAATAGAATAACAATAACAAATGTCACCAAGAATATCTATTACTAATGGTTGGCCTTTTCATTTTTCTTTCCTCATAAGTTCAAATACTACTGCAACCTTTAACTACACTGCTTTACACAAAGCCTAACAAAGGTAAGCCATGTAGCTATAGTATAATTTAGATTAAATTTGAATATGTAAATCAACACATTGACCGTAAGAGAGTAAAATAATAAATGAACCATGTGTATTAACAAATGTGTACTGACAATGACAAAACACTGTTCTGATTGCATGCAATTAACAGGTCTAGTTCTTAAGATCATGGGCAGCAGCTACATTTGTCGTGGGGAAGAGAGGGCCGGAGAGACCATGGGGGCCAAGGTTCACTGGTTTGGCTGGGGTGGTCTTCGATGGCACGGACTCCTTCCTTTCTTCTTCCGGTCCCTTAGAGGAAGAGCATAGATGTCCTGCTGAGTCACTGCGGCGGGAATGACTTGGGATGCAGGAAGAGCATTGATCTTGTTGCAGCGATGAAGGACCTGCAACATCTCTAAGTGTTTTTGGCCGACACTGGTTGACAAGTTTCAATAAAGCAATATTTATTAACCAAATGATTCAATATTTATTATGGAAACACACAGTAGACACTTCAAGTAGACATGCTTTGACAGAAATGTAATGTGGTTTTATAACTTATCTGATTTAACTTGGTAATAATATATATTCAAACTCACTAGCCTACACAGTTAATATTGATAAGACACATTTAGATTAATCTTAATTTTCATTGTGCACAGTACAAGTATAGAGACAATTCATTGCAGTGTCTACCCAGAAGTGCAAAAAAGTACAGTATAGACAGGTAGTGTAGTATAAACAGTATATGACATGGTTAACTGTATTCTACAGTTGGAGAGGGTGAGTCAGACGGTATTGTTGGAGGGCCGT